>JBBPBX010026689.1:18721-37908 GCA_038048925.1 Garcialebias charrua | reverse complement strand
GATGTACAAAAGAATAATAACACTGTTACTGTAGCTGTAAAGGGTTTAGGAAGCTGTGTAATCACAACAGCTTCATATTTTTAGCCTAATTTTATTTTATTTTTTTACTAAATAAATGTCACCTGTTCTGTTTTTCTGTTAATTTGAGTACCGGTATCTATTTACCTAATATTAAGATTCTGAAAAGACTAGATGATTTTATAAAAGGTCCAGATATTGATTTACCTATAGCAGCTGAAAAAGGTTGTATTTTCTTTTTACCTTACCTGCTGCTCGTTTTCAAAGTGAAACTGTTTTTCTTTGTTTTGATCAGTCCAGTCCAGTTTCTGTTAAAATGTGGATTTTTTTTATTGTTTCATTATTTCTACATCGCTCTGTTTGCTTTTAAAGGGCGTACACACCCCAGGGTTACAAGACTCCGACAGCAGAGAAAGCGCGGCCTGTCCGAGCCTCTACAACCACGCCCACTTCATCTCAGATGAACCCCGCCCCTTTATCCAGCTCCGCCCCCAAGGCATTTTACGGAAAAAGCAAACCAGCTGCCCGACCAACGGAAGACAACACGTCGTCACATTCGAACACCACCAAAACGTTCACGTCTGACAGCAGCAACAAGAAGTAAGACCGATATCGAGAACTTGAATCAGTTTTGGTCATTTCAGATCTTTAGCGGTGTAAAACTAAACCTGTGCAAGTAACGAAACGGAAGTTCTTATTAGGAATCAAGACCCAGAGTTTGGAAAATGTAATGCTGTTTTCTTAGCAATACTGTAGAAAAGTAATTGAGAGCGTGAAACGGGCTCAAACATGCCTCAGAGCTTTAGACAAATACAGTACATGTATACCGTATTTTCCGCCTGATAGGTCGTACCGTTGTATAGATCGCTTTGTCCAATTATTGGCAATAAATTGGAAAAATCCATAAACGGGTCGCACCTATATTTAGATCGCACCTACGTCACCGCCGACGTAACGCGTCATCGCTGAGACAACCTGGAAATGTGGTCCGAGTGTTTAGCTCTGCTGCAAATGTCTGCCACAGGAGCGCCGCACAGCAAGGCTTTTAAGAAGATTAACACGATAAAAACAATTATTTGTTTGATAAAAATTATAGCAAAGATGTGTCTGCGTCACTTTTCCTTAATAAATTAACGCAATTGTCAAATCAGCTGGATTTAAAAAGGTAGTTTTGCCACGTGCACGCACGCGGGTGGGACTGCTTTATTTCTTTAAAATTTAGCTAAATAAACGCTTAAAAATATATATTTCTTAGCTGACATTATAGCACAAGGGTTCCTGAGCTTAACCGTTCCTTAATAAATTCACGAAATGGTCAAATCTGCTGGATTTAAAAAAGTAGTTTCGTCACGCGCGCGGGTGGGACGGCTTTATTTCTTTAAAATTTTGCTAAATAAACACTTAAAAAAATAGAATTCTTAGCTGACATTATAGCACAAGTGTTCCTGAACCGTTCATTAATAAATTCACGAAATTGTCAAATCTGCTGGATTTAAATTGTTTCGCTATGAGCTGGTGAAGATTCTCAGTCATCCAGGACATGATAAAATCAGAACAAGCGTTCAATACAAAAACAACTGGACTTTATTTGTTACAGAAAACGTTTCGCCCTCTATCCAGAGGGCTTTATCAATTCAAAGAGCAAGCTGTGTCAAAGAGCAAGCTGTGTCAAAGAGCAAGCTGTGTCAAAGAGCAAGCTGTGTCGAGCTGTGTCTGTGTTATAACCTCACTCTGACACAGCTTGCTCTTTGAATTGATAAAGCCCTCTGGATAGAGGGCGAAACGTTCTCTGTAACAAATAAAGTCCAGTTGTTTTTGTATTGAACGCTTGTTCTGGTTTCGCTTTGACGTCTTCCAAACGGTTGCGTGCACTGCGAAAATAAATTATAAATAAATCTAATTTTAGCTCAAATGTCTCATACAGGTCACAGTTTGTAAATGACCTCCAAGTAATTATGTTCTGTAAGTTTGATAAAAATCTGTCCTGTAGATCATGAGTTATTTATCTAAATAGTATCAGTTTACGGTAAGCTAACCGCTAACAAACAACGATGCTAAAAGATCGATTTTTTTTTAGCTCTAACATCTCCTGCAGCTAACAGTTTGTAAATGGCCACCTAGTAATTACGTTCTGTAAGTTTAAAGAAAATCTGCCCTGTGGTTTTGTAGTGCTTACCTCCAGAGCAGGAGGCCGGGCAGCGACAGAGTCAGTCCGAGCAGAGGAGGCTTTTTTCGAATGGACACATGAGGTGGGAACGGTCGGTGTACCCTAGCGGACAAAAGTGGTACTGCACCATTTTTTGCCTAAATGAAAAACGGTCTTATCTGAGCCAAAAATTGGTCTAAAAATATGGGGGAAAATCCATAAACATGTCTCACCTCTCCATTAGTCGCAGGGCATGCAAATTAGGCAAAAAACTGTGACCTATAGTCCGGAAAATACGGTAGTTAAAATCAAACCCATCAGGTCTGATTGACTTTGGTTACTGTGAGAAATTACACAAACATTTGATTAATGTCTTGTCTCACCAGGCAGGTCGATACAAACTCAAAAAACGTTTTTGGACAACCACGGCTCCGAGCGTCACTGAGGGACCTGCGCTCTCCGCGTCGGGCGTATAAGAGTACCATCGAAGACGACCTGAAGAAGCTGATCATCATGGACGGCCCTGGAGAGATGCCACAGAGCGATCCAGTGAGTGATCCCATGTTTGTCACCCCTCAGCTGTGTTTCTGTCCAACGCTGACCTCTGTGACCTTTCCTACTGACAGTCTCCCAGACACACCTTGCAACGCACTTTCTCCGACGAGTCACTGTGCAGCGGGCGCAGAGATGCCAGCTTTGCCTGCTCAGAGAACCAGACGGCCCACACCGACTTGCTGTTCACCTGCACGCTGCCTACACGCAAACACTCGAGCTCCTCCAACCACATGCAGGGCAAAAAGAGTGAGTCACAGCTGACATGTGTCGGATTGAAGCTTTTTCCAGTTTGGTTTTCTTCACGCAGCTTGTTTCCTCCTTTCTGTCCTCAGTGCCGCTGTCTTCATCAGAGTTGTCCCTTACAGAAGTGAAAGACAAAGTCCCCCCTCTAAGAAGACTCGATCCTGGGCTGATGCCCCTCCCTGACACCGCCTGTGGACTGGAGTGGTCCAGCCTGGTTAATGCTGCTAAAGCCTACGAAGGTGAGGAGAGGAACAAATGCTCATTTGATTTGGCTAAACATATCTTTTGATATATTTAACCAACACTCCAGAGAAAGAAAAGAGGGACTGAGCATTTATCACTCACTTTTCTTATTTTTATTTTAAAAATCTCACCCTGTAACATTCGAGCACCTCACTCACATCATGCTGTAGAAGAGCTGCAGTGTTTTATCTTATTGAGCATTTGATCATGTGTCTGCTGCAGCACAAAGAACGGTTTCCCTCCTGTCACTGACTGAGCCGCAGCCAGGAGGTCCAGAAACGAGAGCAGTCATGAGCCCGGTCCAGTTTCAGACTCCTCAGACACCACGGACCACACCAACATTCAGTGGGTAGGTGTGAATTTAGTAGAACTTTAATGTTTCTCCTCTGAACATATACTGTATTTCCCGTCCTATAAGTTGCAGTTTTTTTGCATAATTTGCGTGCCCTGAAACTTGTACACCAAAGTGACTTGTTTTTTCGCCCATATTTATACATAAACCAATTTTTGGCTGAGATATGACTGTTTTCATACATTCTGACTGAGAATATTGAACACTACCATTTTCAGCCGCTAGATGGCACCTGAGTAGTATGGCATGCCGTTGTGTCATGTAAAAGGTAAAAGTGGCTATTAATTACACAATCGGCTTGCCACAGCCTGCCACCTTCGTCCAACTCTGGATAATCGATAAATGCATTTCAATGATCAAATCAGAAATATGCAGCGTTCCTCCTTCCTGATTTCCTCCCTCTGCTCACTTCCGGAGCACCGAGGCAGCGAATACTTTTGAAATGCAGCGGATTTGACCTTTAAAGTATTTTTATTAAAGAAAAGTTAGAGTGAGACACACCATTTACTATAAAGTTGAGAAAACAAACAATTATTTTTAAGTATAAAGTCTCTAGTCCCTAGTCTCTCTGTGCATGCGTGGGTTTTCTCCGGGTGCTCCGGTTTCCTCCCACAGTCCAAAAACATGCATGTTAGGCTGATTGGTAACTCTAAATTGACCCTGGGTGTGAGTGAGACAGGTCTCTCTTGTAAATGAGTCCCCGTGGCTCAACGAGGCTAGCCTGTATAAATAAAGGTTGAATGAAAATGAAAAAAGTGTTAAACTTGTTAAATTCTTGTTAACGTCCTCCTGCGCACGCTCCCGCATCCGCCATTTGGCAGCCAGTCGATTTCTGGCACAACACCGACCCACATTCCTGGGTTTGGCCCACATTTCCGAGTTGTCAGCGGTGACACATAATAGATGCGACGTACACGGTAAAACAACTTATTTATGTTTTTTCCACTTTACTGTATTTGACATATTTGGACTGATGCGACTTGTACAGTGGAAAATACACTCATGCTGTGATCACACCGAACAGCTTTTCAGCAGCAGGAGCGTCCAGTTTACATGTAAAGTCAATGGTGGACGCGCTTCCAGCCACGTCTTGGCGTCGGGCGTCACGTCGCGTGCGTGTTGAGCGTGCGTGTTGAGCGTGCTGGGAAGCGTTTTTCCGTGCACGTGAACCGGCTTCAGCCTCCAAACCGCGCATTCAACATGCTGAAGATTTCGCGGTTCAAACTTTCAAACGCCGCTCAACTCTACCTGATTGGTTGGTGTGTCAACCAATCAGGGAGAGTCGGGGGAGAAGAGAGGGGGTCAGGGGGAGAGTCCCTATGTGACGCGGAAACCAGTGACGCGGAAACGATTGCGCATGTGACGTATTGTTTGTGGGACACAGAAAAAACCCGCGGAGTCATGGACTATGGAAGAGAAACTCATTGTAGCTGTGTGTTCGCGACAATTCCTTCACGACCAGTCAAGTCTGCTCTACTGAGACAGAAATAAAAAGCTCCTCGCCTCGCGGAGTGCAGTGACGACTCGGTATACCGGTAAGCTCCTCCCACACACCCCGCAGCAGTTTCGCAGCTGTTTCGCGTTCTGGCTTTTTGGTCTGGACACAAAGTGCGTCCACTTGCGTGCGTGACGAGCTTTTTGGAGGTTGAAAAGCTGTTCGGTGTGACCACACCATTAGGTTTTAGACCCTTTTTAATCCCAGTGCTGCCCCCCTGTGGTTGCTTACTGAACTCTGTTTTTAAGGACGTGAGGATTTACCTTTAATAAACTTGTGTGAAAGTTTTTGTCAGTAGTGGTCTGCAAACACCCTTGCTGACAGTGGAGAGTTGTAATGAGGTTGGAGCGATCTAAAAGATCTCAGTAACGCGTGCTGTGTGTGTTTACAGCGACGAGGTGCCCAACGACGTGCCCGGTCGGCTCAGCCACCTAGAAGTGATGCTAAAACAACTGAACAATGATCTAGAAAGGGTGAGACAAAGAATATGATGTTAATATTATGTGCAACGTTTACAACACTATTTTAGGTTACATACTCTGCAGGAAAAACATACCAGACCGCATCAGCCATTGTTTATGTTCTCACTCTTCTCCTCGACCACCAGGAGAAGCAGGATAAAGTCATCCTGCTGGCAGAGATGGCAAACCTGAGAGAGAACAACCAGCGCCTGCAGGAGGAGAGCCAGACGGCCAGCGAGCAGCTGCGCAAGTTCAGCGTGCTTTTCACCAACATCAAAACGGGAAGCGACCACGAGGCTTGCGCCGTCACACACAGCAGCTCACAGAGGGAGTGATGGACCGAAGCAGCGAACCGTCAAGTTCAGGCCCGCGAGAAACCCAAAGTACCCATGATTCTTTGCACTCACAGGTGCGGCAGAGGACGCAGTGATGTCGACCCCTCAGCTCCCACTGAACTGCCTTAAACCAGAGACAGTGATAAAAAAATGGAAATAACAAAATGACCAGCAGGATTTATAAAAAGCAACACCCCTAGAAAGTCTGGGCAGCGACCCTCCCCGCCCCCTTCCTGTTCTCTGAGCCCCGTTAATTTTTCTAAACCGAAGCGTAGACATCTCACTGTACTTACGATGAAATAAAAATGTGTTACTATGCCACAGGAGCGACCGGGAGAGGAGACCCTGACTGTTTAACAGAACTCTACATCACCTGGAGAGGCCTAACACTGTCTGTGCAGCAAACCAGCCAAAACAATTAAAACACTTCTACAGACTGCATTTCCCAGAATGCACTACAAGTAACAAGCTCTACAGATGTGGTGCTGTAGACGGATGCCTGTGTGGTACAATTCTCATGCATCAACATTATCACAGTTGTTCCTGAAGAGACGGGAGATGGTACAAAATCACAGCACTGCTGGGTTTGTGCTCGAGGCATTTAATCGTGTGTGTGTGTGTGCGTGTGTGTGTGTGTGTGTGTGTGTGTGTGTGTGTGTGTGTGTGTGTGTGTNTGCATCAACATTATCACAGTTGTTCCTGAAGAGACGGGAGATGGTACAAAATCACAGCACTGCTGGGTTTGTGCTCGAGGCATTTAATCGTGTGTGTGTGTGTGACATGAACAAACCTGTTTACAGTAATCTGAGACTTCAGGCCACACTATTCTGCTGTCCTCTGTTGGATGCAGTGTGGCTCGTAGATGTGAAACAAGCCACCGTTGTGCTGACGAGACGCTTGCGTCACCAACTCAGTGATACGTCACCATATCCGTTACTTCAACTGAACGTCCTCCTGATGCGAGTGGTCCCATTCATCTCAGATCCAAACGTACTGGGTCATTAGTTTGATCCCGAGTCATTACTGGACGCGTTTTATAAAAGAGTGAGGACCTTTTGAGAATTAGGCTGTCATTCAGTGGTAACTGATTGTTGTAAGGCTGCATACAAACAAAGGTAACTGAGGACTTGTGTTTGTTTATTCATTAGATTGTTAAAATAATCGTGAATATATTATAGGAGTGCACCAAACACAGTTTTCTGGCCGAGCACTGATCTCTTAAAGGGGACCACATATTGGTTTTTTTAATTTTTATGGTATGTCTGTGTGCTATCCAGACCCCGTTCATTCAATTTAATACAAAAAATAATTCTTAGATAATAAATTATACCCTTTTTAATTCTGCCATTTCTAACTTCCGTTCTAAACGAGCTGTTTATGATAATGAGCTCTGAAGTCCACGCCCGTCAAAACTCTGTCTCCGCCCTCTGTAACTGCCAGTATCTCAAATCTGTTGTTGTTTTAAAATTAGCCTTTTTTTATTACTCGTTTTACTTACTGTTAGTGCTAGCTTAAAAGATAACTTACTGAAAGCTGTTTGTGTGCGCCGCCATTAGCTGCTCCTATTATCATGCCCTCCCGAATCCGAGCTCTTCCTCCTCCTTCGGTAACAAACAGCCCGCGTAGCTCCTGCTAGTTGCATGCGGCGCTTTGGTCCACGGTTGCACATCCAATCCAGACAAACGCAAACTTCACAGAGTGTTTCCAGTTAATTTATCCGTATGAGGCAACCTAACCTCTGACCGGACCGGACCCACACTGTCCTCAAAAGCCAGCAGCTAACTGCAGCCCGATCTCTCCGAAAGAAAAAAAAAAAGATGCCGTGGCCGGGACGCGAACCCCGGTCATTTGGGTGCGACACCAGTGTATTAACTCACTGACCTACAGGTTCAGTTGAACAACAGCAGTCCTTCATCGTATAAGAAATACATACAACCACCTACTTTTAGAACGCTGGAGTTTTGATTAGATTTTGATGAAGTGAAAGGTATTATTAAAATAAATAAGTTGCTAATCTGAAAATATATCGATCAGTGGTGCTTGATGGTACAGACTGTCGCCCCGCGAGAGAGTGTTGTGTGTGCACAGTTTTCTGCCGGCTGCGCGTTGGGAGCGATCGCTATTACACTAAAAATTGAACTAAAACGTAAAAATAACAATTATAAAGTATTATTATGTCGATGTATATATCTAGTCTCACCCCGATTTCACCGAAACAAAAGGCTTTAAAAAAAAGGGGGGAAAAAAAGATGCCGTTGACAGGATGCGAACTCCGCTCTCCTGCGTGGCGTTCAAGTGTCGTAACCGCTCAACCAAACTGACAGTTGTGCAAAAGCAGTCCTTCATCATATAAGAAACAAGTCCAAACCGCGAGAGTGTGTGTGCACAGTTTCAACGAGACAGAGTTCATTCAAACAAGGTAATAAAACATTCTGGTTTTACTCAAGATGTGCTGCTGGCTGGAGCAGGGCTGAGCCCATAGCCCCCCCGGGGGCTAAATAAATGAATAAATAAATAAATGACCGCCAGGTCAGCTCCAAAACTGCTCGGCAACGGTGACGTTTTTTATACTGAAGTGGGTTGAGCCGCACCAGGGGTTGCTAGTTGAGGGGCTGGACTCAGGTTTGGTGTGGGTTGTGGCTACGGTTTGTGACGTCACAAACCGCAGGAAGTGCAATCGGAGTGTTTCTATCAAAGATAAATAAATATACTTAGAGTAAATAAACCACTGGGTGCATTTTTTTAGCACTAGGACTGTTTTTTTATGAAGTACATACCCAAAGTTCAGTAAAAAAAACATTAAAAAGTGAATTTTGTATGTGTGGTCCCCTTTAAACAGCCTGACCTGCCGATAACGATTTTGTTTTATAAGCGACACTCTCTGGTGTTATAAGGTCACAATGCACCTTGAATTTTCCAATATCATTTTAATGATAAACATACCATTGACTAATATCCTAGAAACAATACAAACTTGTTTTAACTGGCCATGACGTAGTGAATATAAATCAACTTTAGACAATTTGTTAAGAGCCGGAAAGGCAGGAAATAAACAAAATAAATGTGGTTTGCAATAATATTTATTTTAACATAAATAAGGGGGTTTCCCTTTAAACTTTTATCCATATGCAGTTAACTAAATAACATTCAACTCCAAACCTACCGCAGTCGCATGCACCACAGCGTGCGTGAACCCGGCACACACCTGACCACTCACAGGAAACAGCACCCTCCCATCAACACTGCCAACTTCCCTTTTATACAGGCTTAGACCACAGGGGGATTGTGACACCCTGTGGTGCCACCGGTTACTAATTGTTGTTAAAACGACAAAAAATCGGTTTCTCGTATCGGCTGATCTCCGATTGTTCAAAAGTAAGGAAATCGGGGCCCGATTCGGTGGAGCCGATAAATCGGTGCACCAATAAATCGGCCGGCCAATTTATCGGTGCACCCCCAGTAAATTATTGCCATACTTGAATGGAAAGTGTGCCTTCCTAGTTTAACATAATTACCACTGGCTTGGAAATCAGTTTCCTTGAACAAAGTCATTTTACAATAAAAACCGTTGCTGTGTGTTAGTCAACCAGCAAGGATGAGGAGCTCTGTCACTGTTGACAGGAAGCTGTGCATGAAAGTCTCTGAACAACACTGAAGCTCCTCCAGGACCTGTGTGTGTGTGTGTGTGTATGTGTGCGTGGTCATTCCTATACGTAATCTGTAATGAACACAAGAGCTATTTCTACAGCTGGCTTCCCTGATGATAACATTATTTACCATATCTATTTTTCCAACAGAAACGTGTCTTTGTTTGGATCCTGGCACTTTGTGGACGATTAGATAAAACATTTCTGACGAACAAAAATATTTTCTCGTGCGTTCTGATGGACAGCCGCCCGTCATTAACAGGACTCCAGCTCTAAAGTCAGATCAGACTGCATCAGTCTGAATTCTCCAACTTACTCAGGTTCCTTTAGATGCTGTTTACGACACTAAATCACCGTCTGAAACTCTGTGCTGCTGCTTGTACAGTTTCAGGCGTGCGTCCCTTTAATAATTCCAGTGTGCAGGTTTTAAAGATGACTGATGTAAAGGATCTCCGAATCTGCCCTTCAGGCCAGAAACTGGCTTTTTTTAAACATGAGCTGTTTGTCTTAACGGTTGTTTTCCATGAACTTACTAAATACAAATGCTGTGATGAGATGTTTTTTAAATTTTACTGTCGATTTGTGCTTTTAAAAACTGACTCACGAACAGACATGCTGGGACTTGGATAAACTCTTTTTCTCGTGTCTGTCCAACACATTAGCTTTAACGTCATCTCATCGTTTGATCTTCCGAGTTTTATTTACGGTTTTGGAGCGCTCTGCTGTCTGACCTCTCAGCAGCTTCAGCCCCCGTCTTGTTTCAGGTTTATCGTGTAGGAACTCCTTTATCCACGCAGCTTTCTGAGACGTGTTGCTGTGAATTGAGTCATCTGCTTCTGTACAAGGGTTGCTTTCTTTTATAAATGTATAAATGTCATGCTCTCGTTATGTATGATTTTAAGCTATTTAAGGTATACACAAATTTGCTGAACAAGATAGTGATTGGTAAAATTGACATTTTTTATGTTGTTTTTTTTTTTTTATATAATTTATTTTTGAACATGTTGGCCACTGTTGCAGAAAGTAGTGAAGATGAGAAGGTACTGTTTTTACCTTTGACTTGTGCGTTTCATGTTGTGTCTGTGGCAGCAGACAAAACATGTTGGTTCTCTTTGGGTTGTAATAACTTGTACATTTAAAAGTGTAAATTATGTTTTCATTATTTTATAAAAAATATATATATTAAAATAACTAAGGATATTTTTTTGAGTGTTTCCAAGTTATTTTTATATAAACCAGAAATGGAAGGTGGAGCACATCTCCAGGTGTTACAGCTGATTTGGACACACGTTATAAAATGTCAAGGACCTGTTAGTGCTTGGAGTATGTGTTAGGACCGATTCTCAGCTACTACCACGCCACATTTTGGTGCAATATCTGTAAAATTGGCCAAGTTGTATCTTCAAACGTTAATCAGATTTGCAACCATTGAGGGCAAAATCCAGTCACTGGCTCTGAGATATTTTGCTAACACAAAGAACATAGCTTTAAGCCAGAGGAAATGAAAATAACTTAATTACCGCTTTTTATAAATGAAGTTTTCTTGCTGTGATGTAGTCTTATATGGAAAGCTGTTGTATCAATCAAACCTGCATTCCTCTTATTAAAAAATTTGAGTTTAAATTGGAGCTTACAAAAATATTGAGCTTTCCATAAACCTGTTATTTGGATAAATCAAAATTTAAACTTCTGCTTTACGAACTCTGAAAATTACCATTTTACATATTCTGAATACTAACAATGATCTCTTCAGACATCTTAAATTGATTCTGAATACTAACAATGATCTCTTCAGACATCTTAAATTGTATTTTTGTCTGTCTCACTCCAGTGTACAGTATTGGACTTTTCACTTCTCATTTACATAAAAACAAATACCTAAACAATTAAGTTTTTTTTATATAACAAACTTTATTTCCAACATAAAATACATTGCAGCAGCAAGAGCTTTCACTCTTATTGATGTGAGTTAATGGGTTAATTTTTAGCTAAATTCTTTCTGTACAGGCATAAAAACAGGTCAAGGATGAACAGTTCTGGGAGGATTAGAACATCAGGCACGTCTTCACCCAGCAGGTGATGGAGGTTAAGATCCGCAGGCGAGGCACTCGTCTCTGTTCTCCAGAGAACACACCATGGCCGCTTTGTTCCTCTCCTTGATCTCCTGCTCGGAGGCATTGTTTGGCTGCGCCTCCTTCAGCTTCTCCTTGTTCAGGGTGAACTGGATGGGGTTAGCGGCGGGTTTTGTCCTCAGGTAGTACATCCCCGTCTTCAAGCCCTGTGTTGAAAGGAGAACCCGTAGAATCAGTGGGTGCTTTAAGTATTAAAGGTGCAGTCTGCAGTTTCTGTAGTGCAGTCTAAGTTTTCAAAAATATATATTTTTAACATATTTCTTCACTCTGTCACTATCTCCTGACAGACTGATGTTAGACAAAGTAATCTTTGAAAAAACTATAGTCCCCTTGCTTCTCCAGGTGTTACTAAAAGCATTTCTAAAAAGCCACAGTGACCCGCCGTTAACCAGCCAATAAAAACAGAGCTTGAATTTGAATTTCAGCAGAGCAAGGGGGAGCAGAGCCATATATGGCTCTGAGGGGGAGGGACCAGAATGCTTTGCCTGTTGAACATTTTTCTAAGTGCTGCGTTCTACAGAAACTGCAGACTGCACCTTTAACTTGTTGCCCAGCAGGCGCTGCCTCACCTGTTTCCAGCCGTAGAAGTGCATGCTGGTCAGTTTTCCGTAGTTTGGCTCGGCGATGTGGATGTTAAGAGACTGGCTCTGGTCGATGTAGGCGCCGCGGTCGGCAGCCATCTTTAGAACGGTCTTTTGGGAGATTTCCCAGACGGTTTTATACAGCTGTTTCAGATCAGCTGGGATCTCACTGATGTCCTGTCAATGTAAAACAACAAAAAAAAATCTTTATTTGCCGTTTTAAATCAGAACAACGATAAATAATTCAGCTCCGGCCACATTAAAATTCAAACTGCTTAAGAAGTACATTTGAAACTTCTCATCACCTGAATGGATCCATTGTTGGCGATCAGCTTGTTCTTCATCTCCTCGCTCCACAGGCCCCTCTCCGTCAGGTCTTTGAGCAGATGGGGGTTGACGATCTGGAACTCTCCAGAGAGGACCCTGCGGGTGTAGATGTTGCTGGTGTAGGCCTCGATGGACTCGTTGTTGCCCAGGATCTGGGCGGTGGAGGCCGTGGGCATCGGCGCCAGCAGCAGGCTGTTCCTCACTCCGTGCCTGGCGATCTTTTCCTTCAGCAGCTTCCAGTCGCACAGGTCCGTCGGCGTCTTGTCCCACATGTCGTACTGCAGGACGCCCCTGCTGACGGGGGAGCCTTCGTAGGTCTCGTAGGGGCCAAGCTCGGCGGCTAGCTCACAGCTCGCCTCCAAAGCAGCGTAGTAGATGGTCTCAAACATCTGGATGTTGAGCAGCTGAGCTTCGGGGCTTTCAAACGGGTAACGCATCAAGATGAAGGCATCTGCTAAACCCTGGACTCCAATTCCTATCGGCCTGTGGCGCTTGTTGGACGCCTCGGCTTCAGGGACCGGGTAATAGTTGATTTCAATGATCTTGTTCAGGTTTTTGACGATCACTTTGGTCACAGATGCCAGTTTTTTAAAGTCAAAAGTCCGCTCTGGCGTGACGTACATGTTGAGAGCGATGGAGGCCAGGTTACAAACTGCCACCTCGTCTTTGCTGGTGTACTCCACGACTTCCGTGCACAGGTTGCTGGATTTAATGGTGCCCAGGTTCTGCTGGTTGCTCTTCCTGTTGCACGCGTCTTTGTACAACATGTACGGCGTTCCAGTCTCCGTCTGGGACTCGATGATGGCGTGCCAAAGCTGCTGAGCTTTCACCACGCGCTTCACCTTCCCCTCCTTCTCGTACGAGGTGTAAAGCTTCTCAAACGCCTCCCCCCAGCACTCGTCGAGCCCCGGACACTCGCTGGGACACATCAGAGACCAGTCTTGGTTGCTCTCCACTCGCTTCATGAACAGGTCAGGGATCCACAGGGCGTAGAAAAGGTCTCTGGCTCTCTGCTCCTCTTTCCCCGTGTTCTTCTTCAGCTCCAGGAAGTCGAACACATCGAAGTGCCACGGCTCCAGATACATGGCGAAGGCTCCGGGTCTCTTGTTGCCGCCTTGATCGACGTAGCGAGCTGTATTGTTGTAAACTCTCAGCATGGGGACCAGCCCGTTCGAGTTCCCATTGGTGCCGGCGATGTAGCTCCCAGTTGATCTGATGCAGCTGACAGCTACGCCGATGCCTCCAGCCGATTTGGAAATGAGGGCGCACTGCTTCAAGGTGTCATAAATGCCTTCGATGCTGTCATCTTTCATGGCGAGCAAGAAGCAGCTGGACAGCTGTGGCCGATTGGTTCCAGCGTTGAAGAGGGTCGGAGAGGCGTGGGTGAACCACTTCTCCGACAGCAGATTGTACGTCTCGATGGCAGCGTTGATATCCGTCCCGTGGATCCCAACAGAGACCCTCATGAGCATGTGCTGCGGGCGCTCGGCCACCTTGCCGTTGATCTTCAACAGGTAGGAGCGCTCCAGAGTCTTGAACCCGAAGAAGTTGTAGGAGAAATCGCGATCGTAAATTATGGCCGAATTGAGGCGGTCTTTGTTCTCCAGAACGATGCCGAGCGTGTCTTTGGAGATCATGGGGGAGTGGCGTTTGTTCAGAGGGTTTATGTATGCGTACAGGTCTTCCATCACGTCGCTGAACACTTTCTTGGTCTCTTTGTGCAGGTTTGAGACGGCGATCCTCGCGGCGAGGATGGCGTAGTCGGGGTGTTTAGTCGTCAGCGTGGCGGCGATCTCGGCTGCCAGCGTGTCGAGCTCCACGGTGGTGACTCCGCTGTACAAACCCTGGATCACCTTCATGGTGATCTGAGCTGGGTCCACAAACTCGGAGTTCAGTCCATAGCAAAGCTTCTGGATACGGGAGGTGATTTTATCGAACATGACTCGCTCTTGGCGTCCATCTGATTAAATAAGAATACAGAAAAACAAATTTGAAAGGTCACAGATCATTGTAAACTTTTGTGTATTATAATGTTTTTAAATTGCTGGATGTCCGGCCCCCATTTACGTTTAATCTATTTTATTTGCTTTTCATTAGGACTTTAGTCTGCAGATTTTCTCAGTCAAACATCTGAGTCGGTTCACTCATTTTAAAATAAGTGCAAGATTACGGATTATTCAAGACAGGCTGCAGAGGGCGGCATGGTGCACCGGTCCGGCAGGATGGTTCGAGACGACCCACCGCTCCCTGAGCTGCTCCAGTCCACCGGGAATTCGCTGAGACCTACTCAGTCCATCTGCAGCTCTGTTCGTTCCACCAGAACCCCACTCTCCAACTCACTTCCTGCCTCAGGCTCTGGCCCATCATGGCAGCTGTCTCCATGATCCTCCTGCATGATCTGAACTCTACGGAACAGTTGAGTTCCACTGGGAACTTGAAATGTTCTGTGTCTGCCAGACCCAATTCGTGAGGGCAGTCATCGTCCGTTGCCACAGTTGTTACTATCATCATGCTGCTAACAGGAACAGTGTTTGTATTACACTATTTTTTATTTTACCAGTATCCCGGTAATTGGTTTTTATTGTTGTCCGACTAAAACAGATCTCTCTCTCTCAAAAATGAGTCCTCGTGACTCAATGAGACCTGTATAAATAACGGTTAAATAAAGAAAAATAATATTCACTTATATATTTATTTAAAAAGTTATAAAACGCTTAAGTTTAAAACACACACGCACAAGTTTATTATCTACAGTTGTGCAAGTTCTTAATATTTCTATTTTCTATTTGTGCTTGTGGTCATATTTTACATTAAAAATAAATAAAACAGAAGTTTTTCTAGAAATTTAGATAACTACAGTGATTCAGCATATGTAGGGGCGGGAGGGAGGGAAGTGGAAAAACATGTTTTTCTATAATTCCCCCCCTCCATATTTATCCAGACTGTAGAAATAAAAGTGAATTCCAAATGTATTATTACTGCGTGAGCTCTGTCATGAAATAAACAGCAATGCCTTTTCACTGTGAAAAGAAAAGCCATAAACCATTTTGATTCAAAGCAGTTGCCTTCATAAATCCTTACAACTATTTTTTTGTTACCATCCATCCCCCATTTTGATTTATATTAAAATAACCACAAATTTATGGTTTACAATAGTTTTATAAATTCAGACTAAAATCACTGTACAAACATGGGAAGGTTTCACATAAAAATTATAAATGACGCATGATGGGGATTTTTAAACCCCTGTTACCTTAATAAAAACCACACAAAGATAAACAAGAGAACAGTGTTAAATCAGACAAACAACCTTGCAAGGGGGAAGGGCTTTTAATGTCCTTTGAAACTTATTTTGGTCTCAAATACATTGTCCTGCACAATTCCAAATTGTACTGGACATGACAAGCTATTTAAACAAGAAGCAGGTGGAGTTTGACAAGCTCTGACGTCTTACAGATAAAACAAACAAGTCATGGTTCTGATAATTATTGGGTCAGAGTAATTAGTTTTAGATGATAAATATTGAACATCTCCATCAACGCAGATTACTGATAAAAGAACCACCCTACCGATAGTAGACTTCTTCAGCATTTAGCAAATGGTTGCCTAGCAACTGAGGCATAGTAAACTTTAAATCTGGATTTATTTAAGTTTTCATTAGGAATTTATATAATTAATTTGCAACTAGAGAGTTGAAAGACCCTTTTTTATTTGTAATTTCAACAAATTACTTGTAAAAATATGTACTGTACATAATAAAATATAACTTTCTCGTTGAGCGCAGTACCGCTTCGAACACGCCCAGCCAATCACGTCAAGCGCCGGAACAATTTTGACAGTGTTGCCAGATTACGCGATTTACCGCCAATTGGGCGGGTTTTCTGTGTGATGGGGCGGTTTTAACAGACTTTTGGGCTGGAAAACCTCGACTCTATCTGGCAACATTGTTTGGGAAAGACGAACCTCATTGACAAAGATTTTTGGCGCGCTGTGAGACAAAGACTCATGTCTAAGTCAATAATAAAACACAGAAACACTCGGGAATGACGGATTATTTTGGATTAAAGACGAAAACGTTTCAACGATTTTATTTTACATTTTGCATCCGTCTAGAGGACCTGACTTTTTGTTAGATTTTTCTTCCTGGATTATTGAGCATGCATCATGACACTCAGGAATGACTTGACAGTTTGTAAATGTTTGTTGCGGAGCTGGTCAAACAAAAGCCAGTTTTAAGTCTGCTAGCTGACCTACTTAACAGCTAGTTTATTTGAGTACTAACTAACCGAGCTCAATGGCTGACAGATACAAGCACAGTCAGGGTCGGTGTTCTGACAGAAAAATAAAGAAAAGCAGCAGCAACTGAAGAAAGTAGTTATTTAAATAACATTGTGGAGGAGACAAAAACTACAACAAAAAAAGGTACCTGTGAAGTGACATCAGCAAAAACTTACTCTGCTCCAACTCACCTCGCTTAATGACGTACATCATAATGAAATGGGCGATTTTCTTGTCCGTAGAAATGCCAGCAGTTGCAGGTTCAACCTCTCCGCGGTTTTAAAGTAGTGTATTCTTGCGCTCGCCGGAGAAAACGCGCGAATAACTCGTGAACGTCGAGCTAGGGTCCTATTTGTACGGAAGGTGTAACCACTTCAGTAAAAAAAATGATGGACGTGGGTTTGAACCAATCAGACGTAAGAACGCGGAGCTTTAATTTCTCTGGACCAATCACAGCCGAATAAACTGTACAGCCGTCTACTTCCTGTATTTTCATCTGGCGGGACTGAAAAGTAGGTCAGTGTCGTAAATTGATTGTGTCGTGAGTTTGTTTTGAAATCTCTCAAAATGGTGCACACAACCGCACAAGCAAGGGTAAAAATAAAACAACACTTGAACTATAAGAACAGGTCGCTAAACATACAACATGCAAGTAAAAAATTAATCACGACCACTGAGACGACGCTCCGGTGTTGCCATGGAAACGTGTAACAAAAACTGCAGTGTAGATCTCACTTTGCAGGCGGAGACTGACTGCCAATATTCACCAAATAAAGTATGTGTGCAGTTTTTCTCTATGTTTAGAAGCACGATGATGATAATTAAATTAAGTTTAAATTACTTTTTGTGGTCATTCACTGTGCAGTTTTTCAGGATTTTAAAACTCTAAATAAATAGTCAAAGGTCAGAACTGCAATATGTACAGGACATACACAGGATTGAAATTGTGTTTCTCTCAGTCCCTCGGTGCAACAGTAACCATTTAAACACTAAAACACTGAAACATTTAATAAACATAAGCATAAAATAGTAAAAGTGTAATTATACTTCAGATACATCAACTGGTCCAGAATGCTGCGGACCGATTTTTAACCAGCACAGGCAAAAAGAGAGCACGACCTGTTTTGGCCTCCCTGCACTGGCTTCCGGTTCACCTTCGAATTCAATTCAATTGATTGATTGTTTGAATTGATTTTGTTTTTGTTTTGGAAAAAAGGGGCAGATATAATAAGATTTCTTCTTCTTTCTGCCACCTTTCATTTTATGTTTTTTTTTCTTTTTCATATTACATGTAAAATTGTTTTATACAGAATGTAAAATGAATTAAATTAAATAAATAAAAAAATTTGTGTAAACAGCTCTGCCCCCTCCCATCTTACTGATCTGCTGCACCGTATGTCCCACCATATCAGGCCCCCTCCCTCACAGTTTTAAATCTGTTAAATCAAACAAAAATATTATCCAGACATTCATTCATTGCGGTGTCTTGTCAGTATAAAGCCGCTGACATGATTGTGCATGATTGGGATGCTCTGGATCGGTGTAGACGACAGCATGTTCCAGTTTCTGACAATATCCAGCAACTTGGCTCAGCCATTGAAGAGGAGTGGACCAACGAGCCACAATCAACAACCTCATCAAATCTATGCAGAGGAGATGCATTGCACTACATGAGGCAAAAGGTCACGCCAAATACTGACTGGTTTTCTGACAGTCAGACCTCCCAATACAGTAAAACTGCACATGTTCGAGTGGCTACACCTGTGCAGTCATCAAGCTGTCTAATCAGCATTAATACAATTCAGACCTATTAACACCTGTCAGATGAATGACCCCTAAACATTGTGCTGTGCATTATATGACCCTACGTAGTTTGTACTGATGAAGTCATGAACTTTTTCTTTTAACCTGCTAACCAAGGCCTGTAGTTTGACATAAAGTGTTTTTTTTTGTTTTTTTTTCCAATTTCTTCATTGCACAGTCTGATATTGGGGTGAATTTGCTAGGATGTCTTCATTTGGTTCGACTGGCAGCTGTCTTTGTTTTCCACATCCGAATAATCTTTCTCATAGAACGTCAGACCAAAGTGTTTGGAAATTACTTTTATCCCTTCTCAGATTTGTGGGCAGCAACTTTTCTCTAAAGTCGTTGCTTGTGTCTTTCCACCTTGGCATTGTGCTACAAAGCAGCAATTTGTCCAAAGTCCTGCTTTTATAAAAGTCTAACTTCTGGATGATTAGTTAATCAAGTGCATTTGATTATCAGCACCCGTCTGATACTTTCTCTCCTAAAAAATACAAAAGCAGCTATAGGGTGGACTTGGTTTTTACTCAGCGTTCACATTTTGTTTTGTTTAATAAATGACGATGGAAAC
>JBBPBX010026689.1:0-10035 GCA_038048925.1 Garcialebias charrua | reverse complement strand
GCATGAGGTCAACTGACGTACCGACACAGGTCACACGGCATGAGGTCAACTGACGTACCGACACAGGTCACATGACCTGAGGTCAACTGACGGACCGACATAGGTCACATGACCTGAGGTCAACTGACTGAC
This sequence comes from Garcialebias charrua, assembly GCA_038048925.1. Taxonomy (NCBI): domain Eukaryota; kingdom Metazoa; phylum Chordata; class Actinopteri; order Cyprinodontiformes; family Rivulidae; genus Garcialebias; species Garcialebias charrua. The sequence continues at coordinate 9,903 of JBBPBX010026689.1, read as the reverse complement.
CGACACAGGTCACATGACATGAGGTTAACTGACGGACCAACATAGGTCACAGGACATGAAGTCAACTGATGGACCGACAATGGTCACTCGACATGAGGTCAACTGACAGACTGACACAGGTCACACGGCATGAGGTCAACTGACGTACCAACACAGGTCACATGACCTGAGGTCAACTGACGGACCGACATAGGTCACACAACATGAAGTCAACTGATGGAACGACACTGGTCAGTCGACATGAGGTCAACTGGCAAAACGACATAGGTCACACGACATGAAGTCAACTGACGGACCGACACAGGTCACAAGACCTGAGGTCAACTGATGGACTGACATAGGTCACCTGACCTGAGGTCAACTGATGGACCGACACAGGTCACATGGCATGAGGTCAACTGATGTACCAACACAGGTCACATGAGCTGAGGTCAACTGACACAACGACACAGGTCACATGACATGAAGTCAACTACAGGTCACATAGCATGAGGTCAACTGACGTACCAACACAGGTCACATGACCTGAGGTCAACGGACATAACGACATAGGTCACATGACATGAAGTCAACTGACGGACCGACATAGGTCACATGACCTGAGGTCAACCGATGGACCGAAACAGGTCACAGGACCTGAGGTCAAGTGACGGACCAACACAGGTCTTATGACCTGAGGTCAACTGACAAAACGACACAGGTCACACAACATGAAGTCAACTGACGGACCGACACAGGTCACATGACCTGAGGTAAACTGACGGACCGACATAGGTCACATGACCTGAGGTCAAGTGACGGACCAACATATGTAGCCCACTGAAAGGGACCGGGGGATTTAGAAGCCAAGTTCACTTGCGTAAAAAAGCGTAGCCTTAGTCAAATTAGTGTGCCCCCTCCTATGGTGTGCCAGTAATGGCCTTATTTACAAAACAAAAGCACCTGTTAACAGCTCATTATAGGATGTTAGCTAAAATCCTTCGGGTCACTCGACCCGTCTCTGGGTTCCAAAGGTAGAAATGTTGAATGACCCTTCTCTGGCAAAAAACAACAATAACAAATGATACACAAATTATTTCATTCTTCGGTGAAAATAAATAATCACTCATTATGATTAGGGGTTAGTTTTAATTAGTAAGTTTTCTTAATTAGTATGATCATTGTAAGTGAGTAGCAGGAGACGTTTTATACTTACTTAAAAATACTTTACCTTTTTCATAGTATGTAGAAAAAGTCTAAACATACGTGCAACAAAATACAAAAGTACAAATATCATAAATCCAGACATACAACGCTGTAGGAATGAAGAATTTACAATACAAACATGTGGTTCATGAGCTCAAAATAAGTCCAGTCTAGTCAAAGTCAGTCGTGTTTAAAAATATAGAACCACCACATTTCAAATCAACCTTTTGAATAGATCCAAACTCCAGGGCGTCCCACATCCTTTTTCTTTTTGGATCTGTTAAAAATAAATACCTGTTTATTAAACGACATATACAGTACCTGTTTATTAAACAACATATACAAAAGCAATGTGGTTTGTAGGTTTATCTGATTTATCCTACAGTAAAACGTGCCAATTTTCATTCTTCTTAAATGATCCTTTAAATGGCTGTGCTGTTGAATATAAAAATCTAAGAAGTTATTTTTGTATAACTGATTATCTAATCAATGTATGAGCTGTTTCCCTTTTATGAGCCATTATTAGTGTTATTAGTGATTTATTCTTTATTATTATTAGTTATTTCTAGGAACACTTTACAAAATTCCCTATTTGAAAATGGTTCCTGTTCCACCTATGTTTTTATGGGTTATAATTTACTAAAACACAGTCTGAGTAAATGTTTTAGACATGTATATATATAAACAATCCAAGATTTGAAAGCATAAAGCTATAAAAATTGTTCTAACAATATTTTAACCAATCCCTTTGTGTCAAACCAGACCAACCAAAATGCACTCGTCAAGGACAATCTGCTATCCTTTCTTCAGCTCCATGAAACATTGTATGAATGTCTGTGGAGACACAAATTTAATCTGCAAAAACAAAAAATATAAACATTAACTTGTTTCAGGGTTATGAGCTAGGATCATTATCCCTGTTTCATAACGGAGTTACAGGAATCGGAAAAACAAGTAATCAGACCTACATAAGTACAGTATAAACTACAAATTTTGTGGCCTGCTAGTCTAGCAAGTCCTAACATGAGCATATGTGTTTAATTAAAGAAATTAATCATAGCAGGCTGCAGATTTGAAACACGATACTAGGGTTATTGACAGATCCTTACAGATCCATACGGGGCATGACCTTTTGCTGGACAGTTGGTGTGGGTGACTTCAGGACCTGTTCTCTTTGTCTTGTTGGAGAACCTGTTCAGACCCCTCTTGTTCCAGCATCCAGTGAGAATTTTTATTTTTGGGTGCTAAATTTTTCATCGTCCAGGATCCTTCATATCCGGACCGCATATTCTGGCCATTTGTGTTTGATGACCTTGTTCTGACAGTTCTTTGACAAATGCTTTGCCTTTGCTTTGCTGAAAGTCTTTGTGGACAGTCTTTTGCTCGTTCAGTACCGTCCTCGTTCAGTGCCTTTGTTTTTAAGCCCCTCGAATGTTTATTTTGAGCAGGGCTGCATAGGAGTCCAGCCATGGTGTTCTCGGTGAAGTCACAGTGAGCCAGTTCTGGACATGCCCTTAATATTAAATCCGATCCGATCCAATCAGTAACCACAGTAGCTGAGATTCAAAAAATCATACGTTGCATGTGTTTTTGACATGGTCCTATCTTAAATGCATGTACTACTAACTATGTGTTCTGTTAAGTGTCGTGAGATCCATCAGACTTACTCTTCCCGCTCCACCAACACCATGAGGCTGCTTCTAAAAGAGTGAAAAAATAGAAAAATGTAAAAATCCTTAACAAACCAGGTTCAAAGTAATCATGTGTTAGCAAGTTCTATAAGCATTTACCTTGAATAGAGTCACCTTTGTTATCCTGGTTTGCACAATGGAATTTAAAATGTTCATTTACATAGAAGTGAATCCTTTGACAGAGGTATCCTTTTAATCTGATCTGCACAACATATCTTAAATCATTAATTTACGTATGAGTGAAATCGTCAATTTAACCTGAAACCAGAAATATCGTAACCCAATGATATTTCAGAAAATATCATGTACTGTTTTCTAGGACCACCTTGCTAGCATAAATGATAATTAGCTAATTCATTGAGTTTTCTAAGATCCGCCCTCTTTTCGGATTTATTTGTGTACTGTTTTTAATTTTAATGTTAAAATATGTTTAAAAATTTAAAACAACACCGTGGGATGTCCTCATATGTTGTCAATGTATCGAAATTGTTAAGATAAGTCCTCACTTCTTTAGTGGTTTCATTTATTAAAAGTCAAAGCATGGGCTAACCCCAATCTGTTTGAATAAAACAACCCTTATTACTGCTGTCAATGCTTATGCATTACATGGTTGAATGAGATGTTATTCTAATTCCTTTCAAATTTACCAGACCTCTTGTAGCTCTTAAAGCATAGTTCATGCAAACCAATATAAAAATCAGTTAGCTGGATTGGTGTGCGTGGTTAACTTATATTTGCTGAAAAGGTACTTCTTATAAAGCATTTTTATTATTGGGAAGATTGTTTGTTTTAACCTATTTAAATCAAAGATATTAATAACATCTTATTAACATCAATGGATATCTACATTAGTTCATATAACTCCTAAAAGGAAACAGCTCTTAAAATCTACCTAACTGTGAAACAGCTCTTAAAATCTAAAAAACATATTTAATGTATGCTAAAAATCATTTAAAATGATGATTTTTTAAATTATTTTATTTTTTACAAAGTATTTTTATTGTTTTGATCAATGTTGGGTAGCGTTAATCCAAAAATTAGTTCCGCAATTTATTAAGCACTTATTAATTTATTTAGGTCCGCAATTTCAAAAGCGCTTATGTATTAGCAACGCTAGCGGACGCTAATGCTAATAAGCTAACATGCTAATGGTGAACTACTTTTTTAAATCCAGCAGATTTGACCATTTCATGAAACTCTCAAGCTCAGAAAAACTTGTGCTATAACGTCAGCTATAAAACATATTTTTTCTCAGCAAAGAAATAATTGTTTTTACCGTGTTTTCTTGGAAAGTCCTTAGCTTCTGTGGCTGTCGCGGACGCCATTTTAAACAGTGCTAATGGCAAACTACTATTTTAAATCCAGCAGAGTTGACCTTTTCGTGAAACTCTCAAGCTCAGAAAAACTTGTGCTATAACGTCAGCTATGAAATAATTTTTTTCTCAGCAAAGAAATAATTGTTTTTACCGTGTTTTCTTGGAAAGTCCTTTGCTTCTGTGGGCGCCGCCATTTTGAAGAGGGCAAATTTACTTGTTTGCCCTGAACACTGAAAAGTGTTATCAGGTCGCTGACACGTCACGTAGGTCACTGAGAAACATCCATAAGTTCACCCTCCATGTTAAAAACTCTTCGTCTGACTCTTCGAAAACAAGCAATAAGGCTGCAGAGTAACACACTGGCTACTAACTGCTATAATGTCTATGGAGAGAGCGCTCTCTAGCCAAGAGACTGAGGGGGATGCTTTTTTGTCACGGACCACATCCGACGCTTACAGGATATGGTCTGTTAGTAGTCGTCCAGTTGATTTAAGAGCTCGTAAATAAGTTTTTTCGTTTTTACTGATAGATAATTAGTTATTAGCAGTACTACATTTTAAATAAAAATAGGGCAAATCCGCTTATGAAATATAAAAGTTAGTCAATCTGCTGTAACACTGACAAATTGTTTAGGTCCGCTATAAGCGGATTAGTGCTTTAGCGCTCCCAAGCGGTCTGGCGCCCACCTTTGGTTTTGATTATACAGAACAACAAACAAACAGAACAGCAAGTCCACACATCCTCCCATGATACAGGGGTTTCATATTCTTCAAACTATACCTCTTATAGCAGTCTTACTTAACCCAGTTCACCACACAGTGTTTTTTTAAAGAATTACTAAAAGGACAAGCATAGACATCAGAAAAGTTAGAAAAAAGTAAAGAAAGAAGGAGGGAAAAGGGCAGAGATGAGGTCAAATTAATTCTATTCCAAGGAGTTTGTATCAAATATTTTTTCATAGTATTCCAAGAAAGGTTGCCATATCTTCTGAAACTTTTCAGTTTGGATTTTGGACTGTACTTCTTATTGCTTCAAGCTAGAGGAATGACATAGTGTCGCGTACCCAGTGTGAATGTTTTGGGGGTGCTGGGCTTTTCCAATTACTAAGAATTAGCCGGCGTGCTAATAATGTAGAAAATGCTATCAGCTGGGATTGGCTTTTTGAAATCCTTTTAGTATGTACTACCCAAAATATAGAGGTGATAGGGTCTGGATCAATTTTCTCTTTACAAATATATGTAAATGTATTGAAGATCGCTGACCAAAATGTGCCTAATTTAGGACATGACCAAAACATGTGGGCCAAAGTGGCTGGCGCTTGGTGACAGCGAATACAGTTTGGATCGACAGTAGAATACATTTTAGCCAGTTTTGTCCTAGAGAGGTGCAGGCAATTGAAAACCTTAAATTGTATTAATCTGTGTCTAACACAAATAGATGATGTGTATATTTTATGTATAGCCCCTTGCCAAATCTCCTCTGTCAATTCTATGTTCAGGTCCTCCTCCCACTGCATTTTTAAAGGTAAAAGAGATGGAGATTTTATGGCTTGGATGACGGTATACAGCTGAGACACACCACCCGACCGCCCGGGTTTAGGTATCAGACATTCATCAAGAGGGCAAGCTTCTGGTTTTAGTGGAAATGTAGGAAACTGAGCACGAACAAAATCCCGGACCTGTAGATATCTGAAAAAATGAGAGTTTGGTAAGCCAAATTCCATTACCAAATGGTCAAAAGGAACAAATGTCCCATCCACAAAAAGGTCTCCCACACATTTTATGCCTTTTCTTGACCAAGTAAGGAAGGCTGTATTTATAAGAGATGGTTTGAAGAGGAAGTTTTAGATTAGGGGCATGTACACTAAGGCTTGCACAAGACCAAAGTGTTTACGGAGTTGGGTCCATATACGCAAACTGCCCCTCACAACAGGATTACTGGTTTGTTTGCCCACTACTGCCGACAGTGGCGCACACAGTAGTGAGGCTAAGGAGCTTGACGGACATGAGTATTGCTCCATTAAAGACCAGCTCGGGCCATTCCCACTCATCGATGTACTATACCATATTGTTAATTTAAAAACATTGGCAACCCAATAGTAATGTAGAAAGTTTGGTAGGGCTAGCCTACCATCTCTCTTACATCACTCCAGAACTGTTTTTCGCACTCGAGGTATGGTTTTGTTCCAAATAAATGTAATGATGTGCTTATCAAGTTCCCTGAATAATGATTTGGGAATGAAGATGGGAATTGTTTGAAAGAGATATAAGACTTGGGGTAAGATAATCATCTTTACTGAATTAATACGTCCAACCAGGGACAGGGGTAGGGTCGACCAGCGGCTGAGATCTTCCTTGAGTTTCACCAATATTGGTTTAAAGTTGTTTTGAAATAGGTCATTATACCTACGTGTAACATTAACACCCAGATATGTCATAGAGTCCATCATAATGCTGAATGGGTGTGAATCAAAGGAGTGATTTTGGACTACAGCATTAATCGGAAACAATATACTTTTATTGAAATTTATCATATAACCTGAAGACTTGCCAAACTGCAAAATTATGTCTAGACATTTCGGAATAGAATCCTCTGGATATGATATATATAACAATAAGTCATCCGCATATAGTGATAATTTATGTATTAGGCCGTCCCTCCTGATGCCCCGTATATCATTGTTGGATCGCAGTGCTATGGCAAGTGGCTCAATAGCCAAATCAAAGAGAAGAGGAGAGAGAGGACACCCTTGTTGGGTTCCTCTTTGAAGCGTGAAGTATGAAGAATTGTAATTGACCTTTCGCAAAACCCCGCCCCCAACCGGCCATTGTCCAATCACACGTCACTAGCATCTCCGGCTATGTAAGCTAGGTCCGACATTCTACAAGATGGTGAAGCGATGCGCCTATGGATTGTGTAAATCAGACAGCAGGTATCCCAAGAGTTTGTCTGGTGGAGTCTTGTTTTTTCCCTTCCCAAAGCCGAAAACACAACTGGAACGGTGTCAACAATGGATAAAACAGTGTGGAAGGCCTCACTCCCAGCTTAATGTCTCGAAGATAAACAAGCATTCGTATGTATGCTCAAAGGTAAGACAAACATTCATTGTGACTGTCCTGCTCTAGAAGTAATAATTATAATTTCAAGAAAGGTTATTATTAATATTCATTGTTGTGTATTATTTTGGATATAATTTTTAGAAGATTACCCTCTTACGTTTAGTAAGCTCATTAGCATTAGCTAACTTTAGCGAATGTTTACATTAGTTCACTGTCGGGTCTCGATGCTGTGAACCCTATACGATATCATGTTTAGTCAGTTTCACTACATAAACTTGACTAGCTAATTAACATTTTCTCTTTTAACAAGCATCTTGAATCGTTTTTTTTTATATCTGTCATTTAGCATTTTGTAAATGGAAAGCCCACCCCTGAGTATCCCAACCCAGTAGTTGCATTACAAGTGCAGAACCAGACCAGGGAGCAACTTGGAGGCTGTCGAAAGCCACCCAAACATCGGTATGCCTTCATGCTAGTTATATTATATTTAAAATACACTAGCTACATAACTATGGCTAGTTGCACTTAATGTTACACCACTTTAAAGAGCAGCAGGTAAATAGACAATTAAAAAATACAGTAGTAAATGGGAATTGAATACTTGTATATTGCACTTAAGTCACTGTAAATAAGAACATGTTTACCAACTTGCAGGTTTAATCAATAACAATCATGTACAAAATGTGTATACAGATGCAGTTTCATTGAGCCGAATGCTTCCAGCTCCACATCTTGTGCTGATGATGATGAAGAAGAGAGTCAACAGCATGCTGATGACTATGGTGAGTGAGATGTATATTGTTAATTAGTACTGTTTTAAAATGATTGTAAGGCTGCCCTGGATATCTAAACTCTCTGTATTGTGCTGAATGATGGAATACGCAGAAATAAATTTCTGGCAGTGAATCTCTCTCATTTTATTATAACATTCACTCTGAGAGGCTGAAACAAACAATCATACAACAATGTCGAATGCAATGGAACAAAATCCAAAAGTACTGAAATAACTGATTTATTTCACTGGCATGTTACATAGTAGTCAAAGAAAAATACATCAAGCTTGCTCTTCATTTCTTCCCATTTTGCAACATCAAAGTGTATTCTTTCCAGGTGGTAGTCCTCTTCACATTTAATAAAGAAATCACACCATGACATACCTGTGAGCCCAAGCTGACCCATTATTTGGTAATGGTAGGCATGACACTCTTTTAGTTTATAGGTACCATCTGCCTGCTTGTAAAGGTAGGGGCACTCTGTGAAGCTGTTCTTAGAAGGGCACTTAATTTCTAAAAGCCCATAGCTTGGGCGTTCACTCCCTGCCCTCTCTACCACCTTACGGTCAGGTGATGTACCAAGATGTGGGGCATGGGGATTTACAACAAAACCACATGGATACACTTGATTACCTGTGAGAATAGTGTAATGTATGGCTGCATTGGGCTCTTGTTCTACACCTCTCTTCATGGCCTTTGTTTGTACTGCTGCTGCACTCTTTAAGCTTGTAGCAAGTTTTTCATGGTCGGCTCTTCTAGAGCAGATTCTTTTAAATGAAGTTGATGTGATTCGGGCAGACCTTGCATGGAACCACAAATAGTTTGTGCTCTGTGCTCTAGTTTCCCTTTCCAGAGTGATAGAATCAGCCAATGAAATGCTCAGTTCTGTGTAATGTTGCGTGGCACTCTCATTCAGAGCAGTGCAGAAGCTGGTGGCTTGGTGCGGCAGAGGAAAGTTGGGCAAGTCATCTGGTTGGCTGACAGGAGCTGCTCCAAGATCAATTTGGACAATAAGTGGCAGCTGTAAAAGATGAAAAATATAAATTATCATTAAAATGCAACTTTTTTTCTTTACAGATAGTCCAGAGCAACCCCCAGAGCAGGGGACGGAAGAGGTGCAGGAGATGGAAGAGGAGCAGGGGACGGAGAAGGAAAAGAAATTAGAAGAGGAAAACAACAACATGAAATTGAAATTGACATTACAAGAAACTGAAATACAAAACCTGAAAGCACAAATTGACACACTTAAAAAGAAAAGTCTGACACCTGAACTCCTTGAAAGCAGTAAAATCCCAAAAATGTTTGAATACAGTACTGGCTTTACATACAAACGATTCAACCAACTGTGCACAATATTTGACATCCAAAATGATCCCCACGCCGCTCAAGTAAATGTACCCCTAACATACAAACGTAATGATTGGGACATTAGGGAGATGCCCCTTCGTAGTCAGCTGCTGTTTGTTTTAATTAAACTCCGCAACAACGAAGATCTGAAAAGCCTTGCATTTAGATTTAATATACACATGCAAGCAGCAAGTAATATTTTCAATTCATGGATTCATTATATGTTTGATATTTTGGGTGAATTACCCATTTGGCCTCACAGAGACGTCATTATGCAAAACATGCCTGAAACCTACAAAGCCGACTACCCATCTACATTTGCTATATTAGACTGCACAGAGCTGAAAATAGAAAGGCCAACATCACTGGTGTTACAAAGTCAGAGCTTTTCAAATTACAAAAACACCAACACCCTGAAATCACTCGTTGCCTGTGACCCCCGTGGTGCTGTCATTTTTTCATCTGTTCTCTTCACAGGATCCATGTCTGACAAGGAGATTGTCAGACAGTGTGGAATCATCCCCTTACTAGA
>JBBPBX010026688.1:18629-32454 GCA_038048925.1 Garcialebias charrua | reverse complement strand
TATGAATATCATAAAAAATAAAATATAAAAAAATATATTTTTATAAATGAATACATGTACAGTACTGAAGAGTCACCAAGCACTTAGCCTATCCTAACACAGTTTTTAAAGATGAAGGAGTGAGCTGAATTGTCTCCCTTTCACATAAAGTGAAAGTGAAAGTAGCTCCCTTTATGTGAATGGAGCCTGCTGGGGAGGAGGGAGATAAGTCAACTGACTCCTAATGATAGGCTAAGTGCTTGGTGACTGTACAGTACTGTACTGTACATTTATCTATTTATAAATAAATAAAAATATATACTGTATATATACTGTACAGTATATTTTTAATAAATAGATAAATGTACAGTACTGTACAGTCACCAAGCACTTAGCCTATCCTAACACAGTTTTTAAAGATGAAGGAGTGAGTTGAATTGTCTCCCTCCTCCCTGCAGGCTCCATTCCCATAAAGGGAGCTAGCTCCCTTTATGTGAAAGGGAGACAATTCAACTCACTCCTTCATCTTTAAAAACTGTGTTAGGATAGGCTAAGTGCTTGGTGACTGTACAGTACTGTACATGTATTCATTTATAAATAAAATAAAATATATATACACAGTATATTTTTTTTTGTGTGATCCAACTTACGAATTTTCGTCATACAAGCGGCCCGTAGGTACGGAACTCACTCGTAAGTCGGGGACTACCTGTACATACGGTACTATACAGTTACCAAGCACTTCGCCTATCCTAACTAGTACATAATTATCAAAAAACACAGACATTATTGTACATTTTTAACCTGAATAAAAATGTAATTTCTTACTTTGAGCTGGTCAAGCCTGTCTCCGTCTTTAGCATGTTAGCTCTTGCACGTCCGAGCTCCGCAGCTTCGTGCTGCTCCACGCGGTCCAAATTGTTTACAGGAAGGACTGTTGGCATGTTAACTCCATACATTTGGAGCCAGAAAAAAGAGTTAATAACTTACTGAAAGCCATTTCTCCGCGGTGTCCGTCCATCCAAAACAAGCAGCTGCCCGTTAGCGTTAGCACCGCTATTAGCTGCACCCGTTAGCGTTACCGTTAGCCATTCCAAAAGGCTGTCGGCGCTGTTCGTTTTAGCATGTTAGCTCGGTGTCCATCCGACATCTTAGGCTGCCAAGCGGACATCGGGGCGAGCTCCCGGCCTCAGATGGCCTCTCCGCCGCCCGTCGGCTCGGTGTCAACATTGGGGGTCCGCGTTAGCATCTTAGCTCCGCCATTAGCTGCGCGTTAGCCTATCCCATGAGCTGGTCGTGTCGGCTGGCGTGGTGGGATGCAGCGGAGCGATCGGCGGCTGCTGCTCTAGGCCTGAGACGTCCACAGAGTTCACCGAGCGTTTTCCAGCTCATTTATCCGTATAAGGCAACCTCTTGTCGGACACACAGTCCTCCAAAGCAGGCTATAGAGGCTGGAACTAACCGAAGGTAACAGCAAAATGGCGGAGGCAGCATTTCCGGAAACCGCCGGAAACTGCGCAAATAGGCTTAAAAATTATAATTATAATTATACTTTATTTATAAAACCATTTAAAACAACCACAGCTGCAACAAAGTGCTGTACACATGAAATAAAGAACATTTAAACACATAATAAAAAAAAAATCATATTTTTATTAATATGATATGTTCGTATGTCCGAGTTGCCGTAAGTCGAGGGCGCCGTAACTCGAGGACCACTTTTGCTTGTTTTTCCAACATCAGCGTTTTTGATAGTGTTTTCTACTTGTAACTGTCACATTTTATCATTAATATTAAAGTGTCTTGGGTTTATAAAGAGAGGAAAGTAAATTGCGAGCAATAAACCATATTTTGAATATTTATGTTTATTTTACTAAAGTCTTTATGGCTGGCACAAGTTGACTTATTTGTCTGTTTATGTTAACTGCAGGTTGTCCTCATTCAGAAACAAATACATCCCCAAATTCCAAAAAAAGTCAAATAACTAAAAAGATTAAAAAAAAAAAATAAGAAAAAAGAAAAAAAATATATATATATATAAATCCATTCATTTTCTTTTACCAGCTTCTTCCTTTTCGGCTCGCGGAGGTCACTGGAGTCCATGTCCAGCTATCAATGTGGGGGGGACAGGGGACACCCTGGACATGTCTCCAGTCCAGCACAGGGACACAGAGACAAATGAGACAAACATTCACTTGCTCACTCACACCTATAGGGACAATTCAGTGTTACCAATCAGTCTAACATGCATGTTTTTGGCCTGTGGGAGGAAACCGGAGTACCCGGAGGAAACCCACGTAGCACGGAGAGACATGCAAACTCCACCCAGAAAGGTCCCCAGCTGGGATTTGATCCGGCAACCTTCTTGCTGAGAGGCGGCCACTCTATACCAATGGTGCCACCATTGGTATATAGAAAATACCAATTTTACACAAAAAACATTATCCTGAAAATGTTGCACAATTTTCAGAGGCAGTTTGCTGCCGACTGGTGAACCACTGCCCATCTTTACTTCTTACAGATTTAGTCTATTAAGATGCTTATTTGATCAGACCAGATGCTAATTGACCGTTTCAAAATGCTCGTCCAGCTGTTTCTCATTCATACTACTTACTTTTTGTGTAGAAGTTACAGAAGGTGGGCCTGTGATCGGAAGGTCACCGGTTCAAATCCGTGAACCAACTAAGATGTGGGTAGAAAAGCCTAAGCACCCACACCTGCCTCCACCCTCATTTACCCCACTCTGGGCCCTTGAGCAAGGCTCTTAACCCCCACCATCTGCTCCCTGGGTACCGTAGCAGCTTTCTGCTCCACACAGAGGGCTGTGGTAGTTTGGTGATCTGTGGTTGTGTCAGGAAGAACATCCAGCGTAAAAACAATTGCCAAGTCTTTGTGCGAACCCTACACCTAACCCTAACCCTAACCCTAGCCGAAAGTAGAAAAAAATCTATAAATGTTTACAACCTTTTGTTGCCTCAGTCCACACTTTCTTGATGTTCTCAGAAACATGTTTAGGCTGCCTTCAGACCCAGGCCTCACTTACAAAAGAGATCCGTGATTTCATTATGATTTCTAATAAAACTTTTATATTAAGTGATTTGATCTCAACTCATCGTCTGGATCTGTTTTTGATTACTGAAACCTGGCAGAAAACAGGAGATAACAGCTCCTTCTCTGAACTCCTCCCAAATGGCTACTCCCACCTGAGCGCTCCGCGTGGGGCTGGAAAGGGAGGGGGCCTGGCTGCTGTGTTCAGTGATGCATTCAAGTACCGTTTGTTGCCTCAGAAAAACTATTCCAGTTTTGAAAGTATGATTTTTGTGCTGGAATCTGCTAAACCTATTTTGTGTGGCGTTTTTTATAGGCCCCCACAATACAATAAAAACTTTGTCAGTGAGTTTTCAGAACTACTGGCGGACTTGCTACCAAAGTTTGACTCTTGGCTTTTCTGTGGAGACTTCAACGTGCACACCTGCTGCCCAAGTAATCAGCTTGGATGTGAGTTTCAGAACCTCCTGGACTCTTTTAACCTGTCACAGTCGATCTCGGGGGCCACACACACCCTGGGTCATACACTGGATTTAATTATCTCCCACGGCCTTCAAATACCTGCTGTGGAGATCCTGGACACCTGTATCTCAGACCATTTTCCCATATTATTTGAATTTTTCACCACTCCTGCACCAAAGGCTATTCTCCCAGCACGTTTCTGCCGCTCCATCAACCCATTAACTCCAAATGAGTTTACTGATGCCTTTAAGAGCACTGAATTCTGCTCTGCTGTCAGTCTGGACCCATCTCTACATCCTGAGGACTTCATCAGCTCCTTCTATCACACCTGCACGACGATCATGGACTCCATCGCTCCTCTCAAACAGGCATCTTCAAAAAACAGACCATCACCATGGCTCAACGAAACGACGCGAGCTCTTCGACAACGTTGCAGACAAGCAGAGCGAAAATGGAAGCGCGACCGACTTCATGTATCTCAGGGAATACTGAGAGACTGCCTCTGTGAGTATCATAATGCTGTGAAACAGGCCAAGTCACAGTACCTCTCCAACTTAATCTCCACCAGCTCCAACCGGCCGAGGACGCTTTTCAGCACACTCCAGTCTGTCATCAATCCATCTGTCAATGTTCTGAAAACTGCCACACAGTCTACCTGCGATGACTTTCAGAGCTATTTTGTCAACAAAATAGACTCTATCAGACAGAACATTGTCAGTTCATCCAACACCATCCTGTCATGTACCTCTACAATAACCACTGCTGTTTTTGACCAGTTTGATCTCGTCTCACTGCCTCAACTCACCAAGGTGGTTCAGCAGATGAAACCAACAAACTGTTCTCTGGACATCATTCCCTCTAAAATGTTCAAACAATGCTTTGATGTAATTGGTCCTTGTGTTTTGTCATTTATCAACAGCTGTCTAACTTCAGGTTTTGTGCCATCTGCTTTCAAACATGCTGTGGTCAGGCCTCTTCTAAAAAAACCAGGCCTAGATCCTACAGCTCTCTCTAATTTCAGGCCAGTTTCCCATCTGTCATTTCTATCAAAGGTCCTAGAAAAGATTGTTTTTATTCAACTTCAATCTTTTCTAGAACTCAACAACCTGTTTGAAAAATTTCAGTCAGGTTTTCGAGCTCGTCACAGTACTGAATCTGCACTGCTCAAAGTACAGAATGACATTCTTCTGTCCCTGGATGCAAAAAACCCTGCTCTGCTGGTGATGTTAGACCTCTCAGCAGCTTTTGACACCGTCGACCATCAGGTACTAATCAACCGCTTGTCTCAGCAGGTTGGCCTCCAGGGAGCTGTGCTTGAGTGGTTCAAATCTTACCTGTCTGGGAGAACTTTTTCTGTCATGATAGGCGATCTGTCCTCCTCTTCATCAACCCCTCTGACCTCTGGCGTACCACAGGGATCTATTCTAGGGCCAGTCCTCTTCTCTCTTTACATGCTGCCATTAGGATCAATCATTGCACGTCATAACCTGTCTTTTCACATGTATGCAGACGATTTACAAATCTATCTGCCAGTCACTCCCAACCCCTCACTCAGTTCAAACACTCTTGTCAACTGCTTAAATGACATTAAGCACTGGCTCTCTCAAAACTTCCTCCACCTAAACACAGATAAAACTGAATGCATTTTGTTTGGTGCACCTGATGACACCAGCAACATCCTTCCCAGTCCCAGTGTTGGTTTTCCCCTCCCCCACTTCAACTCGGTGGTCAGAAATCTTGGAGTGCAGCTTGACTCCAATTTAAAGTTTGATAAACAGATCAGTTCTGTTGTCAAGACCAGCTTCTTTCAGCTCCGTCTGCTCTCCAAAGTCAAGTCATTTCTTAGTCGTGGTGATCTGGAGAAGGCCATCCATGCCTTTGTGACCTCCAGACTTGATTATTGTAATGCTTTGTATCTTGGCATTAATCAATCCTCCATCTCCCGTTTACAGCTTGTACAGAACTCTGCCGCGCGCTTTTTGACCAACACACGAAAATATGAACACATCACTCCTGTCCTGTCCTCTCTACACTGGCTCCCAGTTCAGTTCAGGATACAGTTCAAGTTGCTGCTGTTTGTTTTCAAAGCTCTGAATGGACTTGCTCCCCTCTACATCTCAGAACTTCTGAAAGTCCATCAGCCTGGCAGGGACTTACGATCTGCCAGTCAACACCTGCTGGAGGTGCCTCGCTCGAGGTACAAGCAATGGGGAGACCGGTCATTTTCTGTCGCCGGCCCAAAAGCCTGGAACAGCCTCCCCCTTGAGCTGCGTGCCACCTCCGATCCGACTCTGTTCAAAACCAAATTGAAGACCCACTTGTTCAAAAAAGCTTTCAGTGTGTAACTTTTATTATTTTGTATTTTAGTATGTAGCATCTTTATTTCAATTGCATTTTTATTTCCACTTGTTCAAAAAAGCTTTCTGTATGTAACTTTTATTACTTGTGTTATTTTAGTATGTAGCATTTTTTATTTCCATTGCCTTCTTTTATCGCTGTGGTTTCTTATTCTATTTTCATTGATTTATTGTTCCCGTTTATTCTTCTTTTTATCCTGTTAAGCACCTTGGTCAATGCAAGGCATTGTGGAAGGTGCTATACAAATAAAGTTTATTATTTATTATTATTTATTATTCCTGGTTAAAAACAGGTTAAATTTTAAAAAGAAAATCTCAAAATCACATTTTCTATCCTAAGATTGATCTATTATGTTTACTATGATCCGTTGTGAATTAAATTTGAGTTCATCAGGTCTGAAAATCGTTGCTTTAAAAAAAATTGTTTACAGTACATGTTGCCCAACGTCCCAACTTCTTCAGAATTAGGTTTGCATAGTCACATTATCTTGCAACTGAATTCTCCCTATTTTGAAATGCTCTAAGACAATGACATACAACAAAGCTAGTAAAGTAATCTACACTTTTTAAAAGTGCATCTATTTTTTAAAAAATTGTCACTTGCAAACAAAAAAAAAGTTAAATATGCTTTCCAAGCCAGCTGGAAGTTAACACAAGCATTGCTAATGCTCCCCCTCTAGAGTAAGCATTAATGATTCTAAAACTCAAAGAGTTATGAACAAGAGCTCATCTAGTCTGCTTGGTCAAATTTTTGTGTCCTCGTAAAATCTTTACCCCATTTTTGTCATTAGCAAGGACGTTCCTTTTGTTGCATTTGAAAATGTGTGAGAAACAATCATGATTCACTTGTGCTGCTAGTCTTTGCTTTGCTTTTGTTCAGCTGTTTCTATGTATCTGCTGCGACTGAACTACCGTACATGTACAATGTATTCTGTGTTTTGTGCAAAATAAGTTCATTTTGAATTATTTTGTCCCATCTTCATGACCAATTTCACCAAACACCATCCTTTTGGTTGCATGTCCAAGTTGACACTTTACATTGGATTGGATTGAAATTTGTATGTGCACAAGCAAAAATCAGTCACGAATAATAAGAACACCTGCCTATTTATGACAAATCTTTTTAAAATTCATCTTGAGTTCATGTCGTTCCTTCCTCTGTTTCCATCCCCAAAAACTTGTTCATGCACCAAATAGTAACAAAAAAAGAAAGAAAGAAATGACAAAAAAAAAACTATTCTTATGAAACCTTTAGCCATGTTGCACTTTAGACAACAGGGAGACGCTGTCATGATGTGATGCAGCCGTGTGTGCAAGAGTGGTCCGTTCCAGTTTGGTGAAACCACTGCTTACTGGAGCTGCCTGAGGCTCGGTGCTTAAAACTGTAGCATTTGTGCTACAAATGATGATGATGTGAGAGAGCGAGTGAGTGTGTACTTGTGTGTGCGCTCTCCAAGTACTTATGGACCATGGCTGATTACGTAGGACTGAGGCTGTGCTGGCGTCAGAGCGTGATGCTGATGCAGATGCTGAGCTGTCAGACAGAGAAAAACGTTTCTTCCTCGCTTGATTTCTTCCCTTTTTCTTCTGTCGTGACGCTGGCTGGAGATCGGAAAGTGTGAACAAGTGGTTAAAGTTACCAGGGTAGAAGGTTCTAGAAAAAATACTTCCCTCCCCTCCCGCTCCCCCACAACAAAACAAGGGAGGGAGGGGTGCAGATGCAGTTCAAGATGCTGCTGCTGTTGGCAGTAAGTGGCAGTGATGATGCAGACAGGCCCCTCCTTACGTGAATGTGCTTCACATTCAGATTCAGGATTCGTGTCAAGATGCGCCACAGCTGGAGAGAAAAGACAGGAAGAAACTCGGAAAATAGGTTTTCTGCAAAAATCCAATGTAGAGGTTGAGTGCTGAAAGACTGCTAAAACTGGACAGATCCATCCATCCATCCATCCATCCATCATCTTCTGCTTGTTCTGAAGTCAGGTCTCGGGGCAGCATCTTGAGCAGGGAGGTCCAGACGTCTCTTTCCACAGCCTCCTCTTCCAGCTCTTCTGGGAGGACCCCAATGAGTTCCCAGGCCGACCACGTGACGTAGTCTCTCTAGTGTGTCCTGGGTCTTCCTGGGGCTCTCCTTCCAGTCAGACATGCCCAAAACACCTCCATAGGGAGGCACCCAGGGAGCATCCTTACCAGATGCCCGAACCACCTCAACTGGCTCCTCTCAATGTGGAGGAGCAGTGGTTCTACTCTGTGTTGCTCTCGGATAACTGAACTTCTCGCTCTATCTCTAAGGGAGAGTCCAGCTACCTTGCGGGGGAAACTCATTTCAACCACCTGTATCCACAATCTCATTCTTTTGGTCCCTACCCAGAGTTCAGGACCATAGGTGAGGGTATGAACGTAGACTGACCGGTAAACAGAGAGCTTTGACGTAAAGCTCAGCTCACTCTTCACCACAATGGACCGGCATAGAGTCTGCAATACTGCTGACACTGCACCAATCCGTCTGTCGATCTTATGCTCCATAATTCCGTCACTCGTGAACAAAACCCCGAGATACTTGAACTCCTCCACTTGAGGCAGAACCTCACCCTCGACCTGAAGAAAGCAATCCACACTTTCCCGACTATGGTAAATTTATTTTGTTAAATTTGCAGTGAAATGATAATAATAATAATAAATAATGAATTCAATTTATAACGCACTTTTCATTAATGAAAATCTCAAAGTGCTACAAGGTGCAACAGAATTAAATGTCAATAAAACAAGTAAAAAACAAGTAAAATCAATAACAATATCAACTAAGATCAAAAGTAGAATCATGAGGAGGTAGAGTATGCTCGGTCGAAAAGAAAGGTCTTCAAGCCGCTCTTAAAGTCAACCACAGACTGTGGGGCTCTCAGACAGTCAGGAAGAGAGTTCCACAGGCGGGGGGCAGCCACACTGAAAGCCCGGTCTCCCATGGTCCTTAATTTGGTTCTCGGAATGTGAAGGAGATTACTGTTCTGTGACCGCAGCGACCGGGTGGATGAGTATGGAATAAGAATATCCTTCAGATAATCTGGTGAAGCTCCATGTAAGCATTGATGTGTAATGAGAGCAGTTTTGTACTGAATTCTGTAGGTGACAGGAAGCCAATGAAGGTTATGGAGAATGGGCGTAATATGTTCAAATTTACGAACTCTCAACAAGATCCTTGCTGCACTGTTTTGAATATATTGAAGTTTTTGTAGGTTTTTGGCAGGGATTCCAATAAACAGGGAGTTGCAGTAGTCGAGCCTGGAGGAGACAAAAGCATGGACGAGCTTCTCAGCATCGGGAAAAGTTAGGGATGGGCGAAGTCTGGAGATGTTTCGAAGATGGAAGAAGCAAGTTTTAAACAGAAGCTTAAAGCTGCAGTATGTAGCTTTTTTATGAACATATTTCTTCACTCTGTCACTACCTCCTGACAGACTGATGTTAGCCAGGTAATCTCTGAAAAAAATTAAAAAAAATATTGTCCCCTTGCTTCTCCAGGTGGTAAATAAGCATTTCTAAAAAGAAAAGGTGACCCGCCATTTTCCAGCCAATAAAAACAGAGTTTGTAACCAGCCAATAAAAACAGAGCTTGAATTTGAATCAGCCAATAAAAACAGAGCTTGAATTTGAAATTCAACAGACCACAAGGGGGCAGAGCCACATATGGCTCTGAGGGGGAGGGATCAGAATGCTTTGCCTGTTGAAAATATTTCTAACTGCTGCAGTTCTACAGAAACTGCATACTGAACCTTTAATGTGATTTTCAAATGTAAGATGAGAGTCCATTTTTATTCCAAGATTAGTAACAGAGGTGGAGAGGGGGATGTCTTGTCCAGAAAAGGAAAGTGTTGTTATAGGAGATGTTTGTACCTGGTGAGGGGTGCCAATCAGTATGGCCTCAGTCTTGGAGC
Organism: Garcialebias charrua; assembly: GCA_038048925.1. NCBI lineage: Eukaryota > Metazoa > Chordata > Actinopteri > Cyprinodontiformes > Rivulidae > Garcialebias > Garcialebias charrua. The sequence continues at coordinate 22,679 of JBBPBX010026688.1, read as the reverse complement.
AGTTTAATTGAAGAAAGTTCTGATTCATCCATGCCCTAATTGCCTCCAGGCAGGCAGAGAGGGCAGTGAGTGAAGATGGAGATGACAAGGTGGAAGATGAGGATGCTCCAGTCCTGATGTAAAGCTGTGTATCGTCGGCATAACAGTGAAAAGAAATGTTGAACTGATTAATAATTTGACCTAAAGGCAGCATGTAAAGGGAAAACAGCAGGGGCCCCAGAACCGACCCCTGAGGGACACCACAGGAGACACAGACTGTCTGGGACGTGGCGTTGCCAAGACTAACACATTCCAGCCTATTGGAGAGGAAAGATTTGAACCAGTCCAGGACGGTGTCGCAGAGACCGACCTCCACATGAAGACGGTGGAGGAGGATACTATGGTCCACAGTGTCGAAGGCTGCAGTGAGGTCAAGGAGGACAAGGATGGAGGGAGAGCCAGTGTCAGCAGCCAAGAGGACATCATTGGTAACCCTCAGCAATGCAGTCTCTGTACTGTGAGCTGCCCTGAATCCAGACTGGAACTTCTCATACAGGGAGTGTTGTTGTAGGTGATCCTGCAGCTGAGCAGCAACAGCTTTTTCCAGCACTTTAGACAGAAAAGGGAGGTGTGAAATTGGGCGGTAATTAGAAAAAATGTCGGGATCCAAATTAGATTTTTTCAGAAGAGGCCTAATGATGGCAGTTTTTAGAGGCAGTGGAACATGACCAGATTGTAGAGACTGATTTATTATTTGAGTGATAGTGGGCCTATTGCAGAGTGATTGGTTTTTATGAGAGACGAGGGGAAAGGATCCAGGGCGCAGGATGAAGGCTTCATTTTCTTGATGATGGCCTCCACCTCACTCTGAACAACTTCGTCAAAGCTGTTTAGGGTCCCAGAATGCAGACGGGTAGGTGGCACACTGAGAACAGGGAGGTTGTGGAGCTGAGATCTGATAGTGTCAACTTTGGTTTTAAAAGATGAAAGAAATAGGTCGCATTTTTGAGCAGAGTGCTCAAGAGTTTGGTAAAATAGGTAAAAGTATCCGAAGGCTAGCTAAAACATAAAATGGGCTACAAGCTAGCTAAAAGCTCAAGTTGAAGAAGGGTAGCCAAGTGGAATAATCTAACAAAAAGTACCAAAATAATAGCTAAATATAGAGAAAGCACCAAAAAAGCTTCTAAACAGCAACTAATAGTAACATAAAATGTTGAAGCAAATTTCAAAGACCATTTTTTAATGGAATCAAAGAATCTGTAAATAAAGCTATAGTTTTTCAAAAGTTTACAAACTCCGTAAGCCAAAAGTCATTGCACCCATCTCCTGAGTACTCTGAATGTTTTGATGTATGAATGGAGAAAATGGCACCACATTTACAGACGTACCGTAGTTAGATTGCAAACTACGGTAGGACGGGTGGTTCTGTGTTAACATGGTATGCAAGCATCAGCTATAATATTTTTGTCAATTTACGTAGTAATGTCACTGGCGCTTGTGTGATGCTACTCCAGATTATTATCTACAGTATCTATTATCTGCTCAGAGACACAGATAGATATTCCCACTGTAACACTGAATTCATGACAGTTCCTAATGGTCCTATTAATAAATCATTACAAACCATCACGGATGTGCAGCATCCATCAAGGCAGGGGTCATCGAGTTTGTTTCCTATGCTTCTGCCCAACATCCCCCTCCTGACGGAACCCCATCCTGCCTTAAAACACTCCCTACTTCATTATATCCCTTACCGAGATCCCCCAGGGTGTTTGCGGTGGACACAGAGAGTGAGAGGCGAGAATCAAAGTGTGGTTGGTGATTGGCCCAGGGGCTATAAGTCCCACTGACCCACTTCCAAACCTGGTGCAGTACAATTTTCAGTCAGAAAGACCGAATCCTGACAGAAAAAGTCTGTCTGAAATGGACACATGCAAATATTTGGCTGTTAAAGGACGTTTCAAATTGTTGTGTCCAGTGACCTGTGAATTCTATCTATACAAGATGATTTTAGCAATTAAGGGTCTAAATAAGACAAACGTTATTGAAATTGAGCCAAAAGTATTTTTTAAACACAAACAATCTCAAATAAGAACATTGTGTCATGTTAGGTTGGACCTCTCAACAATTGGCTCAAACAGCATAAATGTAGCGCAGTGATTTCAGGGATGAAGATGTTCACAACCTTGATAAAGAGGATGGTTTGAGAGAGGGGTAAAGGAGGCCATCTTTGTGAAGAGAACCCATCCATCGTTAAACAGGGGTGGAGGCCTTCGTGTCCAACTGTCCCCCTCTTACAATGTTGTTATTGCTAGTATCACCAGCGGATTCGGATGTTGTCAGTCCATACAATGGGTGCTATCAACTGTTATCATTCCCATATGTAGCGGCGAAACTGTCCAATCTACCTCCTAGCATGTTTAAAAGAACGTTATCAGCATTATAATCGCTGTGAGTAGGCAGAGTGTTTCCGTAAACCCAGAAGTGTAGTTTTTTTTTTTCAGCTTATGTAACCGTTTTTCTAAACCTAACCTTAAACCTGACCCAGAGGACCAACCCTAAACCTAACCCCCTTACGCTGGTGACGATTCTCAGTCGTCCAGGACATGAAAAAAATCAAAAAAGGCGTTCAATACAAGATCAACTGGACTTTATTTGTTACAGAAGACGTTTCTACCTATATCCAAAGGGCTTTATCAATTCAATGAGCTAACCCCCTTACCCTTGTGCCTAAACCTAACCAAGACCCTAAACCTAGCCCAAGACCCTTTACTCTAAACCTACCGTAACCACGTAGCTAAAGACGGAGCCTGCTGTCATCAATTGTAACGGTGACAACGTACCTTTAAACCTCCTAGGAGGTAGAAGAGGGGCAATCTGACCCCTACATATGGGGATGATAATAACTGATAAGGGCCATTTAATGGTTGATAACATCCGAAGCGGGTGCTATTATTCATTCATTCAACCTTTATTTATACAGGCTAGCCTCGTTGAGCCACGGGGACTCATTTACAAGAGGGATCTGTCTCACTCACACCAAACAACCAGGGACCTGTCTCACTCACACCAAACAACCAGGGACCTGTCTCACTCACACCAAACAACCATCCACTCTCACACTCACACCTAGGGTCAATTTAGAGTCACCAATCAGCCTAACAAGCATGTTTTTTGGTCTGTGGGAGGAAACCGGAGTACCCGGAGGAAACCCACGCATGCACGGGGAGAACATGCAAACTCCACCCAGAAAGGCCCCGGACCGGGATTTGAACCGGCAACCTTCTCGCTGAGAGGCAGCAGCTCTACCAGTTGTGCCACCGTGCTGCCCACTCAGCCCTCTGTGAATAGCAAGCGGCCATCAGGGAGCTAACGATCGGTCTTTAGGCTGATGGTCCTCCTTTATAATGTGAACAACTAGTTCTGGTTGATCCACAATGACAAGGCGCTATTTTTCAGACTGAGGTTGTTGCAGCTCCTCAGACTGATCTTTTGGATAAAAGAAACGTTTCAACATTTTTGTTTAAATCCGTCCAGAGGACCTGACTCAACTTTGTGACCGTAAACACATTTTTCCTCCTTTTCTAATTGTGACTGATCTTAATGAGGTGGGTAAGAAAAGGGGGTCATTCTGCAAACAGCAGCCCTGCGGGTCACCAGTGTGACCCCTGACCTTTCACCTCCGGTTCAGAACTGCCGGTGGTCATGCTCATTTTGCCTCTTAGCCTACTTAAGTAATTTTCTTAGTTTGGGAGGAAATAATAAGGTTTTAATTGTGTGCTGTCCCCCCCCTCCCCCCCCCCATACACACACATTAACAACTGACACACAAACACACTCCGACAGGTCCGAGTCTCTGGGGACCACGTAAAGGGTGGCAGAGTCCAACAGGTCTAAAGATTACTGATTGTCTCCAGATTTCCCAGAAGGTGCATGGATCAAGAATGTCTATTTTTAACAATAGTCTGAAAGTGAAATGTTTCTAACGCCATACTTTTTATTAGTTTTGTGCTTTTTTGTGCTGCTGGGTTCATTTAATAGCAAATCTTTGCCAACACAAGTTTATATATA
>JBBPBX010026687.1:0-14772 GCA_038048925.1 Garcialebias charrua | reverse complement strand
CGGCACATTTTTCCTTAACCACAAAGTTTTTTCTTCTCCTCTCTCCGCAGACTGCTTCGCTTGACAGCGCTAACTGTATCACATCGCTACCTCTGCTAAAATTCGTAGCAGGCTAGCCAGCGAAAGCGACGCGACGGAGAAGACGTCTCGAAAAAGAATTTTGGAAAGACTTCCTTGTCTTCTCTCAGACATGGCTCCAGAGAAAGGAAAGCGGAAGCCAAGATTTCCGAAAAAGGCTAGCAGGACAGCGAGCCCAACCTCGCGCTCCTGCCCCAACGGTTATGGTTCTTCCCTCTCAGCGACGGACACCCATGAGGCCTGTCCTGTCTGCCTGGGGATGCTGCACGCAAAAATGGTGCTGGATGCGCCCGACTCATGCCAACACTGCAGCCAGATGCTGGAGGATGTGAGGAGGCACCGGGCAGACTTCGTCGCCAAAGCCATGGGCGCTGCTGCGGCGCCAACAGACCCGGACACTACTGAGCCTCTCACTCCCACGCTGGAGCTTGAGAGCATGGCTCTGGAGGAGAGCATCCAAGTCGAATGGGGCGACAGCCCAGATGCGCTGGCTCCCATCGGGGACTTGACAGTCGACTTCGACACTCAAGGCATGATGAACGAGGACAAAATCTTGAAATCAGCCTCAGGCGAATTCTCTGCGGACGACGCCAACATTGAGTACGACGAGCAGGGGGGAGACCTCTCTCACACCCCGGCACCTGTGCTCTTAGAGACTGACTTTTCGATCCCTGCTCTGTTCGACTTGTGTCGCAGAACAACGGACGCGTTGCAAATCCCTCTGCCCAAACCTCCACCCCATCAACAAGTCAGGAGGTTGGCAGGAAATTATTTTTACACGAAGCAGCAGTCCACCACGAGATAAAGAATGCCCATCTTCCCGGATTTTCTCACAGAGCTGACTCGCACCTGGCCTGAGCCCAGGGCTTCCATGCTGCTGCCGCTCTCGCAGTTCCTCGACGTGGATGGGACGGAAGCAGCGGCTCTGTTCGTCAGGCAGTCAGAATGCTAAACACTCTGCCTGCTCTGCCTCCCCTCCCATTTGAACTGCCTTAACACAAAAAACTTTCTCACACATTACCACTCAACACAAAGTTTTTAACACTGGACTCTGTGTCATCAAACGGGTTATTCACTAAACTCTCGGTCATGTGTTCATTCAGTTTGCACTACTTCTCATATTTGCACTAATGTTTGTATTACATTACTGCCTATAGTCATACTACTGTTTACATTCACTGTTTACATTTATTAATACTGTTTACATTTATTACTACTGCTTTACATTTATTACTACTGTTTACATTTACACTACTTTTATCTACACTACTGCAGATACATATACAGCATTCTCTGACTAGCCTTATCTAAGGATGCCAAATGTGCCTTATGTGCCTCACTGCATATGCCACTTTGCCTCTATACCAACATAAACTACCTCATACATATACTGTGTACATTAACTTATATGCTGCTGTGCCACTCTTTGCAAATGTCAATGCTAGAACCTTCAGTTTATTAGATATACTTTTTATACTTTTTATACTACTATGCAAAAACTCAGGACAGTATTACACTTTTATTATTTCATTTTATGCTTATGTTCATTGGGTGTTTGGTGTTTTAGGGGTGTTTGGTGTTTCAGTGTTGGTGTTAATTTTCATACTTTTATACTATTATGAAAAAACTCAGGACAGTGTTACACTTTTTTACTATTTTATGCTTATGTGTATTAAATGTTTTAGTGTTTAGTGTTTAGATGGTTACTGTTGCACCGAGGGACTGAGAGAAATGCAATTTCGGTCCTGTGTATGTCCTGTACATATTGCAGTTCTGACAATAAAGTTGACTTTGACTTTGACTTTGACTTTGAATAGCCAATGTGCCACAAATGGAGGACACGTTGGTGTGTCATTTGGCTCCCAGGTCATCTGGGACGAAACCGACTTTGCCTAGCAAAGCCTGTCGAGCCTCGGCTTCTCTGCTCGAGAAATGCTACAGGGCTCAGGGCCTCGCGCCGCGCGCAATGAACGCCCGCCATGATGCAAGCGTACCTGGCTAAAAAACTGCAGGAGCTCCAGGTAACGACAGACAGGCAGGCTGCCACCGACGTGCTAGAGGAAGCCCGCAGGGCAACAGACTTTGTGCTCCGCATGATGGGGACAGCAGCCATTGCACAAGGCAGAGGTATGGCTGAGGTGGTCATCGCACAACGCCATCTGTGGATGACCCTAACTGACCTCCCGGAGGGACAAATAATTCCTTTTCTCCACCACTCGATAGAGCCCACAGGATTGTTTGGAAAGGCTTTGGATCAAATTCAGAGCAGGCTGGACCAGAGGCGCAAACAGGCGGAGACTCTCCGGGAAGGCATCCCCAGGAGAGCGTTTGACTGTGTTTTATGCATGAATCATGACTGTTCTGCTGTGAGTGACATAAAGTCAAATATGTTGTTGCACAAAAGCACGAATAAAGCTCAAAAAACAGCTCCTCTCTGTTTCTTAACTAAAAAAAAACACACACCACACAGTCACATCAACAAATTGGCTCCTCTGTTTTTCCAGCCGATATAAAGGGCGGGGGCCATCATCCGCCCCTCCCTCGCGGCTCACGGGGTGATAGCACAATCAATAAGCCCCAGCAGGCGGCCTCAGGACGGTCTGCAGCAGACAGAGCCAGAGGCGTCTGCAAACAGGCCCATCAGTCCTCACAGGGACAGGTGAGGGGGGTCACGTGTTCCAACCCTCGCCCCGTTGTAAACCACGGGGTCGACAATACACAAATTAAACAAACCTGTGACACGTCCGAGCGCCAGGGGAGCACACCGACAGAACCTGGTAACCATGACAACGTACCTTCCTAACCACCAGCTCCTATTCAACGGAGTCCAGCAGTGAGTGACGGGCGGGGGGTCACGACAGAGGCCCACAGGCCCGAGCCAGTCTCACATGTTCACGAAAGAAACGGTGATGATGCTGCAGTGTTTGTGAACATTCAATGCAAAGCAGGAATGGCACTAGGGCTAAGTCAGACTCCTCTTTAATCAAAGGGGACTGGACTTTGTGTCACCAGCCGAACTTAAAGCTGCTCAACAGAAAGGGTTGTCTCGAACAGTTTCACATCCTTATGCTGAAACTGTCCCTTTAACCTCCATGAGCGACACACCTTGCTCAGGCAATGATCCTGCAGCATGTGACCGTGCTCGCTGCACTGAATCGGTTCTGATCTTAAACGACATCCTCCCACCAGGTGAAACTCAGCTCACTGGAGGCTCATCAGGCTCCAGGGCACTGATGAGGCCGGAGGCCAGTGAACCGGATCCAACCATGATATGGGCTGGGATCAGGAGGTCAGCTCGTATACAAAACTTGCACCCCCTCCGGACCGTGACTCTCCATAAAAAGAGGAAAAGCAGACTTTCTGTTCCGCTTTTGTCCAACGGAGACAGCGGGTTGCTCCTGCCTCCCAACACTCTCGGTGTGGGTGGTATGGTAACACATCTGCAGGAGGGCTCCCTCCCCAATTTGGTTGGCCCTCAAGGGGCCACAGGGACCGGGGCCTTTGATGGTGAGCTTGCTTTGCCACCTGCTCCTCTCCAAGGACCTACTACGTCACCAGAAGGGACAGCCTCTCTGCTTATGCCCAGAACTGTGACAAATTTCAGCTTGGTTGCTGAGAGTGACAAACTGGTGGCCTCAGGCCTGCCCGAGAACGTGGTAAATACCATTCAAATCGCCCGAGCTGCGTCAACACAGTCTCTCTATGCCTGAAAATGGCGTATTTTTGAAGCTTGGTACATGGAAAGAAATATTATTTCTTATTCCTGTGACTTGGTCCAGCTTCTCACTTTTCTTCAGGATCTACTGAAGAAAGGTCGTTCATTCTCAACCATTAAGGTGTTTTTATCAGTAATTTCAGCTTGCCATGAGGGCTGGAGGAGCATGACGCCTGGCGCGCACCTGCTCATGATAAGATTCATGAAGGGAGTACTAAGGAAGAGACCCCCCAGCAGGATCTTGACCCCTGGATTGGATCTCAGTCTGGTTTTGGAGGCTCTCTGTGATCCCACATTTGAACCACTAAGCAACATTAAGATAGATTTATTATCTTATAAGACCACTCTACTCCTGGCTCTTTGCTTGGCAAAACGTGTGGGTGACCTCCATGCTTTGTCCGTGCACCCAATGTGTACCAGGTTTGCCCCTGACGGGTCAAAGGTGGTAAGGCCTAATCCTGCGTATATTCCTAAGGTCTTGACTCTGAACCCCAGAAGTCTGGACTTTGATATGTCTTCATTTCCTCCTGCTCCTGTCCTAACTCAGGAACAGAAAAAGCTGAGGGCACTCTCCCCTGTGAGGGTTTTTAAGTGCTTACATGGAGAAAACAGCTGATTGGAGGAAAACAAACCAACTGTTTGTGTGTTTTGCGGCCCCAGCTACTGGTAGGGCCCTGTCAAAGCAACGCCTCTCACACTGGGTGACTGAGGCCATAAAAAGGGCGTACAGTAGATAAAGGTCAACAGGTGCCCTCTGGAGTACGTGCTCACTCTACTCGGGGCCTGGCCACCTCGTGGTCATTGTTCAAGGGTGTACCAGTTGCAGACATCTGTGCGGCTGCGAACTGGAGCTCAACAAATACGTTTGCAAAACATTACAGTTTGGACGTTACTGCGTGTGATGTCACTCAGGCTGTCCTCTCTAACACACAGTAGAGAGCGGCCGTGAGATGCCTAATGAATAAAGGCAGACGTTCACACTAACATGCATTTTACTGAGCATTTCAAGGGTGTGAATGAATTACGTTCCCATAGCAATATGTTGCACCGAGTGACTGACTGATAAGGGAACTGAAAGTTATGCACCATAACTCATGTTCCCTGAAGGAAGGGAACGAGATGCAACATAGCTGGCCCTTTTCAATGCTGAAAGCTCTGTGAAGTGCATTTTGGAGAAAGTAAGATGGGCGTCCGCGTCTTAAATACCCAGAGGGCGGGGTCTCTGGCATGACGCTGACGCCCTGGCCATAAAGGCGTGAGTGTATTCCTTCAGGTAATCGTGTGGGGGCGCAATTTCACATAGAAATATGTTGCACCTCGTTCCCTTCCTTCAGGGAACATGAGTTATGGTGCATAACTTTCAGTTTGCTCTGGTGATGGACCGACTAACAGATGAGGTCAGGCAGGAATCCCCATGGACTATGATGTTTGCAGATGACATTGTGATCTGTGGTGAGAACAGGGAACAGGTGGAAGAGAACTTGGAGAGGTGGAGGTATTCACTTGAAAGAAGAGGAATGAAAGTCAGTCGTAGTAAGACAGAGTACATGTGTGTGAATGAGAGGGAGGAGGTGGAACAGTGAGGCTACAAGGAGCAGAGGTCACAAAGGTGCAGGACTTCAAGTACTTGGGGTCCACTGTCCAGGAAAATGGGGAGTGTGGTAAAGAAGTGAAAAAGAGAATCCATGGAGTGGATGGAGAAAAGTTTCAGGAGCGATTTGTGATGAAAGAATGTCAGCAAATATCAGAGTAAAATGAAAATTACAATACAGTGCTGAGACCAGCTGTGTTTTATGGTCTGGAGACAGAGACATGGACAAAAAGACAAGAGTGTAATAACATAGGAGGTGATCAGTTTTACTAATTTTACCTATGCACTAGATGTAAATTGAGCAGGGTTTAGACTGACACAAAAATACATCAATAATTCACTGGTTCTCACTTTTTCGGATTAAATTATAAATCTGTGAATAGGTGATAAGATGTAAAAGACATGAAACATTAATGTATGTTGGTTCAGCAGAACTAAATCATCTAATTAACAAATCATTAAATTACTTCAGAACATATGGACATGGATTGATCGGTCAGATTTTCCTATAATTTACATCAGCAGATGAAATCACGCGTCCGTAACTTCTTAGCCTGGCCCTCGCCTTCCTGCACAGCTCCGCTCAATTCTCATTTCCCTTCACTGCACAGTCTGGGACTTCTCCCATAGACAACGATTTCTCCGGTAGATTTTTGACCGGACCAATCAGAGAACAGAAGGGGCGGAGTTTTTGGCCCCTAACCCACGCCCCCACCTGTCCCAGCGCAGCCAGCGAGCATTCGCATGTTCTCATTCAAAGCGATGCAAAGCGATGCAGGACTGTTTTATATGTGACACATTAATTTCCCCTTCTTAATCCCTTATCTGGAGTTTTCTTTTGTTTTTTTGCCAAAAGTCAAGTGATCGCTCGCTCCCTCCTCCTCTCCCTCCGCTGAGTGAAATGAACAAGGAAATGACTGAGGTTGTCACGAGAGAATTAAAGAGTCCCATCAGATTTCCTGGTCTTCTGGTGTGTTGGACCAGCGATCCATGGTTTTATTTTATTTTATTAGAACGTTTTATTAACATATAAACACAGAATATCCAAAGGCAGCGAGAGAAAATTCAGCAGGAGGCGGAGCTGAAGTCAAGTTCAGAAGACCACGGGGGAGCGCGCAGCCAACGAGCATTCGCATGTTCTCATTCAAAGCGATGCAAAGCGATGCAGGACTGTTTTATATGTGACACAAATGTATTAATTTCCCCTTCTTAATCCCTTATCTGGAGTTTTCTTTTGTTTTTTTGCCAAAAGTCAAGTTATCGCTCCCTCCTCCTCCTCTCCCTCCGCTGATGCTTCAGGTTGTCACGAGAGAATTAAGCGTGTAAAACAATCACAAAGCCTATTTTTGTATTACAGAAAAGAGCTGTAAGAATTATCACTAGAAAACATTACCGTCATCCATCAAGTACATTATTTTATCAACTGAAGTTATTGAAGTTCCATGATTTGGTAGACTATAATATTTTATCAGTTATGTATAGGGCTCAAAATAATGCATTACCTTTAAATATCCAAATGCATTTTGTTAAAAGACAAAGTTGTTATAATCTTAAGGGGACAGAGATGTTTGTAAAACCACAATTCAGAACTAGTTTGAAGGGACGTTCTACCTCAATCCAGGGAATTAGATTATGGAATGGCTTGGAGAATGTAGTTAAAAATGCCAAGTCAATGTTTACATTTAAGAAAATGATCAAAACGAATGTGTTAAAAAAATATATGAAATAGCGTAATGTGTATTGTATTAGTTAGAAAATTAGAAAGAGTTAAGGCCCCAGTATAGCTGCGCGTTAATCAGAGCGCCGCGGCACGCCGTGTCAGCGCCGTGTGAGCGCCGCGGCAAAAGCCTTTGATCGCGGGCGTGAACGCGCCAAGCTCAAATTTTACTACGCCTACGCGCGCATTGATAAACTGCCTCGTGTGTCAGCAAATGACCAATCAGTGACCTCAATTTGGCTGCAGCTGCTGGAGCCTGCACTCCAGAGAGCTGCGCTTGCACAGAGTATAAATGAACTGCCGGTGCGCAGCACACGCGAGTCCAGCGGCGCTGGACACAACGGACAGCTATACTGGGGGCTTTAGTCATTTTGTACTGTTGGTTGAAGATTATTATTGTTTAATCTGATTGTTGGAGAAAAGGGGCAGATATAATGAGATTTATTCTTCTTTCTGCTACCTTTCATTTTTTTATATTTTGTACATTATCATTTATGGGATTGTCTTGTATTGTTTCTTTTGTAAAAAAAATGAACAAATTTAATAAACATAAACATAAACTCGTGTTCGTTGCTGCCCGAGTCCCATCAGATTTTCTGGTCTTCTGGTGTGTTGGACCAGCGATCCATGGTTTTATTTATTTTGGTAGGCTGATTGGTAACTCTAAATTGACCCTGAGTAGGACAGGTCCATCTTGTAAATGAGTCCCCGTGGCTCAATGAGGCTAGCCTGTATAAATAATGGTTGAATTGAATTTAATTGAAATTTATTTATTTTATTAACATATAAACACAGAATATGCAATGGCAGCGAGAGAAAATTCAGCAGGGGGCGGAGCTGAAGTCAAGTTCAGCAGACCACAGGGGAGCAGCCATCAGCAGAGGCCACGCCTCCAGCAAGAATCGTTTCGCAATGGAGAAAGTCCAGACCCTAGTCCGAAGCGAAGTGAAGGACAAGGGTCTGGTTTTAACCAGGCTAGTAACTTCTAGGTACAACAGAACAAGTTATGGGTCTTATAATAACTTATACTGCGGCATTTAGCTTAAAGTTCAGTCGCTGGCTTAAGATAAGGAGGAGTTTAGAAGGAGGATAGAAGGAAAAAGGAATTAGAAGAGGGGTAACTATCTTGAATGTTTATAACCAGAAAACATGGCACTCTTCCATATGCATCCAGCTAAGCGGCCGTGGCGTAGTGGTAATGGCAGTCGTCCCCCGATCGGAAGGTTGGAGGTTCGAATCTCGGTTCCCCACACCATGTGTCGTTGTGTCCCTGGGCAAGACACTTAACCCCGAGTTGCTCCCGGTAGGACTGGAAAGCGCCTTGCATGACAGTCTGCCGCTACCGGTGTATGAATGTGTGTATGAATGGGTGGATGGTTGGTATTGTAAAGCGCTTTGGGGCCCCTCATAGGGGGCTGGAAAGTGCTATATAAATAAGCTCCATTTACCATTTACCATTCAAGATCACCATACGCTCCAGTAAACAATCAGCGGCTCTTTACCTTAAAGACGTTCCGTCTCAGTTCTTGTAAAGAGCTGGGAAGCAGGCTTGGACGTAAACGGGTCGTAGGTCCGGCAAAGTCCAAGCTGGACTTCAAACGTGTTTAACTTTTCAGCGTCTCGTTGATATTTGCTTTAGTCGGCAGAAGAAGAAAAAAAAAAAAAGAAAAAGAACTGGAAGTGGCAGAAATGAAGATGCTGCGGTTCTCCTTAGGAGTGACAAGGATGGATAAGATTGGGAATGAGATCATTAGATGTACAGCACATGTTGAACAACTGTGAGATAAAGTTAGAGAGGACACTTTGAGATAGTTTGGACAGGTCCAGAGAAGGGACAGTGGGTATATTGGTAGAAGGATGTTAGAAATTCAGCTGCCAGGAAAAATACAAACAGGAGATATACTGTATGGATACAGTTAGAGAGGACATGGAGGTAGTTGGAGTGAGCGAGGACAGAGTGAGATGGAGGAGGATGTATCACTGTGGAGATCCCTGAAGAAGGAAAGGCTGAAAGAAGATGCTGCCTAATTTATTTCACTATCCTGGGGGCTTCAGTCAATCATTTGTAATCTCTAAGCTATCTGACTGTAGTCTGATTGTTGTGTTCAACAACACTGAGACTTTATTTCCAGCTCTGCTCATCTTCTTCAACGAGTCCAGTTCTGCTGGACGACGTGCCACAACTGAGTGGAGACAGCAAGACGTCAAACAGAGAACACCACATTTCTCATAACGCCTGTTTCTTAAGAAACTGGAAGTCCAGGCCTTCCTGTTTGCCAAACGAGACATGCCACTTATGAGTCAAACGATATTTTTCATCTAAAAAAAAAAAAAAAAACGATAAGAGGAAACAAAACCCTCGGATTATATCAGGATTCTATTTTTTTATTGATTTATTTCTTCTTTTTTTTTCTCATTTAAAAAGTTAAAGCGGACTTGCAGCTGTGTTTGACATATTGTCCACTTTCTGGACAAGTCTTCAGTTTAAGTTAATGGAAACGAAAGATGGAAAAAAAAGTAAAACATTTCAATAGGAAAAACATTCAAAACTTCATTTAGCACAGTCAATGTTTTTGTGTTTGTTGGTTTAAACCAAGCTTCGCTCTTTGTGCAAACATTTTTCAATATTGCAATATTTTAAAGGTCTTTCTTTTTAATTTTTTTTTTAGATGTGTTGCTTTTATTTTCAAAATGTCACATGACTGAACTAAGAGCAAGCAGCACCCGAGGTTGTGAAATATTGTCTTGCATGCAACTAAAAACTCTGTCTAAGAGAGAGCAATTCAAATAATTTAATGTTATTAAAATCACTAACATTTCAACAAGCACTTCAACACTGCAGCAAAAGTTGCACTCAGAAGGTGACAATGAATAATAAATAAAACAAAGTTTAGGTTTAAGTTAATTTATCTAATACATTCACACGGAGTGCTTTGTAAAGCAGTATTTAGTCCTCTTTTAGAAAATATTTTATCATTGTATCATGCAATGTGACATCCTAATTATATGTTATCATCAAACTCAGATGTTTATTGCACAAAGTCTGTCACATTTCAGGCTGGAAGGAACTGAATTTGGCCAGAGGTCGACGTGAGGAATTAAGTTTGTCATCAGTAGTTGTAAAAAACGGGAAGTTCTTGGTTTCAATAGTGCAACAGCTTAAGGCTTCTCAAAAATGTGCATAATCCTTCCTTTTTTTTTTTTGTTAGTAGAAGTCAAAACCTATCCTGGATTTATGTTAAACATACTAGTTTTTGCAAGTTTGAAAATAACCAACCTTAAAGATAATAAATATTGGCACTAAATTTATATGGCTAAATCTAGAACAAAAGAGAAACGTGCATTCGTTTTTAAAATCTATAGGTTACAAATAAATGTGCTCATGAAGAGTCATAGAATGCCTTTTGCAACAAAAGCAGCATTCTGTACATTTTTTTTTAAACAACATATCAGTTTATGTTTTTCTGGGTGCTTCCGTCTGATAATTTGGCCAGCTCTGCTGCGACAGCTTATTATTGGTAAGTACTTAAATGTCATAATAACATCCGCTCACACACATTTCCTCTCACAGACAGAGTTCATCAAGTGTGACAGTTGCATCTTACGCCCTTTGTGCATGAAACACCTCTGCAAGGACAATGGGTGAATGGTTGGCTTAAGCAGCTGAACATTCAGAGCAGGAATCCGTCATCCCGCTAATTCATTTAAACGCGTTCGTTTGTCCTGTCATCCAGTGCCAGCTCATTCTATAAAGTTCCAACCGTGCAGATCCACTGCAGGAGTGTGGCGTCCTGTGGGATCCTCTTCCATCTTGTGTATGTGCTCAGGTGTGAAGACATGTGTCCGTGTGCTGTACAGTTTGACCCTCCTTCGATCGTTGCGTTTTAGTTCCTCCTCCTGGAGGAGCTCAAGCTTTTCCAGTTACAGGTTTTAACGTCCTCGCCTCTCTTCTCCCGCCGACCCGCGCTTTTCATCCGTCCGTGGCGTCAGCAGCGAGGCTATCCAGGAGTGCTCTGTAAACGTCCGAGCGCAGGAAGCGCGGGTACGAATCTCTTTCCATCAGCCCGTAAACGATCTTCTGAGCTTCGTCGAAGCAGTGCACGGTGGGAGTTTTGACGTTTCTTTTGATCTGCTCTCGAGTGTGATGGTCGATGTTGATCTGGAATAAGGCACACAGGTAGGTATGAGGGAGAGTCAACATCTGAGCTCATGATCATCTTCCTCTCTTTGATTCTGCGTGGTCGCATTTTAAGCGAGAAATAAAGTGTGTGCGCAGACATTGTTTAGGCCTGACTTACTTCTTTAGGCGATTCTGCCTTGATGAACTGTTCGTAAATCTTTTTAGCTCTTGAGGACATCCGGAATGACGACTTAATCTTCTTGTAGTCCTCACAGGTGAGCCAGAATTCGATATTCTCGTCACTGTATTCTGATTTGAGGAAGCTGCGAAAAGTTGCCAGTCCATCTGCGAGAAAAACACACAACATCAAGTATGTAGCAAAAGTTATATTGCTCGTCAGCTTTTTTCATTCAACTTCTATTTTTATTTTTACTTCAATTTGAACTAACTTAATGTTCTGCTTTGGGAACTAAACTTACATTTAGACTCAAGAAGCCTTTCCAGTGACTGTGACCATTGTTGGGTATCTTCTAAACTTAGCCTGCTGGGAGGGAATGCAAGAGAGATTGCTCAAACATAATCTAATTTGAGTAAATTAATAATAACAACAACAACAAAAAAGTCTTCATAAGCTGCGAGAAGCATTAAGATGGGCTTATCAAATTCATAGAAAAAAATGTTGGACTCTGGAATAAGCTGGCATACATGTGCTGTGCCAAAGCAAACATGGCGTCTCTAGATCATTTGAATCCTTTCATGATGCCATAGATGGAAATATTTGAGCAGAGCGGCTATTTTTAAACCAAAATAGATGCAAAACTCTTCACAAGGAACCTTACCTGTCTGGACATGATGGCTGCGTGAACATGCACTGGAGTCGACACATAAAGTTCTTTCCACTGTGTAGAAACAAGAAATATATGAGCACACACATTTACTTTACTTCCATTACATTAGTTTCCAATACATTTAAGGATGTAACTAGAAAGAATGTGGTTTGAGGAACTGATAAAAAATATATAAAAAATAAATAAACTTAAATCATTTGTATTTTTTTGTGTGCTAAAACAAAAACTTGTAAATAAACCCTCCAGTGATAAATGGAAACATCATCTGGCACCAAGTGAGCACATCTCACGCAAACCCCGATTGAGAGGATGGATACTCACATGGTCTTGTTTCTCCCACTGTCTTCTCTTTCCATGATGATGGGGTGTGCGTTGGGTAGTGTCAGAATTAGGCTGGACATTGTTTTGTTAGGTCCACGGTCTCAGGCTCTCGGTCCTGCTCATGCTGTGGCTGAGAGGCACTTCAGAGGGTTCCCTTTGCGATGCAGCTTTTTATAACTAGGCTTTGCTATGGTCTGAGGCTGCTGGGATACCTCAGCAGTTCAACCCGGTCTAAAGAGGAAGCACCCCCTTCCTCCTCCTCCTTCAGCTGCTTCTCTCCTCCTACTTCACAGTTAGAAACACACACTCTCACGCTGACGTCCGCCTCCCTCCTCTTGCTGCTAAACTCCCTTTAAGACTTTCTTCTTTTGATGTATTCCCCTCCAATGCTGCTGTATTTTCTTGTCTCCTGTATTTTCCATTGGCAAAACAAACAACGCTGTTTCAGACTGAACGCATTCAGTTCTAATGGTATTTTTAGTCTAACAGTGCAGATGCAAATGACAGTAAGAGTGGCTGTGATAGGCAAATCACCACCTTCTCATATGTAAAGCATATAGGCAAGTCTGTGGAGTGGGACTGAAACACAACTAAATTCAACAGGAGTGGCTTCTTTCCTTTTCAAGGAGTTCGACATGCATTAAGACTACATAAATACATATTTTTGCTTTGGAAATGTATGCAATGGAAGGCCACAGCCTCGTGTGAAAAAGAGGAAACGGCAAATTGATTGCAACAGAGAAGCTCAGCAAGGCAACAGGAAGTCGGAAACACTGGCAGGATGTCACGACCTGTCTCCCATGTAAACTATGAAGCTGCTGGGTAAAACGTTCAACAAGACTTAGATCTTTAAATGAATGGAAGAATAAAACCAAGAAGAATGTTTTGGATTGTAACATTAGACAGCATCACATTCTTAGCTTAAGAAGTTTAAGACAGATGACATAAACACAATTGAAAACTATGCAAACGCAACATTTTTTTTTTACTTTTTCTGATGACATCAATTCTAAGCTGGAAAAGACATCAAACTTTAGCAGCTAGAATGATATATGTGAACGCATGTTCGTTCAACCTTTATTTAGTCAGGTTAATCTCATTGAGCCTCGAGGACTCATTTACAAGAGAGACCTGTCTACAAACTAAAGAATGATGACAACAGCAACAGTAGATTTTCCTTGAACAATCAACAATAGACAAACATAAGAGAGAAATACAGATATATATTTTTTAACAAGTTAAAACAAAGATACGTATCAAAGTAGCAAAACAGACAGATTATAAGGTAAATGTGGCAATAGCAGGCGTCACGAAGAACAAACGTTTTACATTTCTGCCTGTAAGTTGTACAACGCATGGGAACTGACAGGGCCAAGGAGAAACAACCTGCCAGAAATCAACCTGCATGCTGAGAACTTGTATTCTGGGCAATGTCTCGACAAGGGACTATTAGCTGATGTTAGCAGAATGACTGCTGACCTTCACATTTCTATTTGCTTCAAATCTGAGATGATCCATCCCAGATATGCTGGCTTGCATTCACATGAATGTTTTTGTTAAATGGAATGCAAACGATGACATTTATGTGTTTCAGCATCTGATCCTGAGCTCAGTGTGTGCAAAAGCTGCATCTGTGCTAAAAGTGTTGCTGTAATCAGCTTACTGCGAAGCTATAAGTAGTATTTGTTACAACCAATTTAAAAAAGTGAAAAACATTTATAAAAAATAAAAATAAAAATGTTTCTGTTGTATTTTAATGTGATGACTTCGTTCAGTTCGTTTTACAAGGTGGGTTGAAAAATAAAAGTGTATTTTCAGTTTTCACCCAGAAAAATCTTAGAAATACATGTGACTTACTCTGACAATGCCTGATGATTTCCTCAGGAACTTGCATTCTTGAACTATGTTTTAAATCCTGTCCTCATTGCTGATTTGTCTGAAACAACTCTGCATCGGTCCCACATCACAAAACCAACACGTGCCAAATGTATCTTGATGCAGCCGTGGCTCCAAACATAGAACAGTCACCCTGCAAACATGATGAATTCTTCAATAGTTGACTTCCTATGTTTTCATGTCTACTGAACCCCACATCACCCTAAAATGAATTTAGCATTATTCAAAGTTGAGACATGTATTCAGTACATGTAATTGAATAAAATAGACTAGTCTTACACAGTTCAGTTTGTAGTGTGGAACTGTTAAATTAGTTAACAGGACAAACATATAACTTTATAAATGCAACGTGTTTATCAGTATCACATGGAGCAAACTGTTACATGACAATCACCAGGGTCAAATTTATGAAGGAAACATGATGATCAAAAACCTGGGCATGACCACCTCCTAAATGGTGCGGTTGTTTTCTGATAACCAGAATTT
>JBBPBX010026686.1:17934-29531 GCA_038048925.1 Garcialebias charrua | reverse complement strand
TCTAAAAAAGCTAAGTCTGGTCCTCTGGACATTCAAAAAACAAAACAAATGTAGAAACGTTTCGTCTTTCGTCCGAAAGACTTCCTCAGTCTGAGATGCTGTATTCAGCTCAGTCTTATAAATAGCACCCTCTCACAGTGGATCAACCAGTTTGCTGCTGACAGCCGAAACCAGCTGCTCACATGATCAAGGAGGACCATCAGCCTAACGATGGATCGTTAGCACCCTGATGGTTGTTTGCTATTCACAGAGGGCTGAGTGATACTAGCAATAACAGCATTGCAATAGCACATGGGGTCTCCAGTTTCTCCTATTGTTGCCAACCTGTACATGGAGGTAGAAAAGAGAGCCTTGACGTCCTTTTCAGGGAGACCACCAAGTCATTGGTTCAGGTATGTTGACGACACCTGGGTTAAAATTAAATCTCAGGAAGTCCAACATTTCACTGATCACATCAACTCTGTGGATAAATATATCAAGTTCACACGAGAAGATGTAAAAAATGGCAGGTTGGCTTTCTTGGACTGTGAGGTCTCAGTTTCTGATAGAGGAAATTTGCAAACTGAGGTGTACCGCAAACCCACACACACAGACCAGTATTTACAGTTTGACTCCCATCACCCTCTGGAGCACAAGTTAGGAGTCATCAGGACTCTGTACCACAGAGCAGACAGCGTCCCCACTAACTCAGGAGCCAGACAGAAGGAGAAATCACACACAAAACAGGCTCTAGAGAAATGTGGATATCCTAACTGGGCCTTCCTGAAAGCAGAGAAGAAACCCAAACAGGACTCCAGCCAGCCATCAGGTGAAAAGAAGGAACCCAGACCCAGACCAGTGGTCATTCCGTATGTTGCGGGAGTTTCAGAGACATTGAGACGTTTATTTTCTAAACACAACGTCCCAGTGGCTTTTAAACCCCAAAATACATTACGGCAAAGACTGGTTCATCCCAAAGATCCAGTCCCCCGGCACAAACAGAGTAATATTGTGTATGCTGTTCAGTGTCAGGAGGGCTGTGATCAGTCTTACATCGGGGAAACTAAACAGCCACTGGCCAAAAGGATGGCCCAGCACAGAAGATCAACATCATCAGGTCAGGACTCTGCGGTCTACACTCATCTCCAGGCCAGCGGTCACTCTTTCAGGGATGAAGATGTTCACATCCTTGATAGAGAGGAACGATGGTTTGAGAGAGGAGTAAAGGAGGCCATCTTTGTGAAAAGAAACCGTCCATCATTAAACAGAGGTGGAGGCCTCCGGGTTCAACTGTCCCCCACTTACAATGCTGTTATTGCTAGTATCACTCAGCCCTCTGTGAATAGCAAACAACCATCAGGGTGCTAACGATCCATCGTTAGGCTGATGGTCCTCCTTGATCATGTGAGCAGCTGGTTTCGGCTGTCAGCAGCAAACTGGTTGATCCACTGTGAGAGGGTGCTATTTATAAGACTGAGCTGAATACAGTATCTCGGACCGAGGAAGTCTTTCGGACGAAAGACGAAACATTTCCACTTTTTTGTTTAGTTTAGTTTTTTGAATGCCCAGAGGACCAGACTTAACTTTTTTAGATTTTTCCACCTGGATTATTGAGCATGCATCAGAGCAAATCACACAATTTAGGTAGGAAATACAAAAATAATTCAAATAAACACACAGTTCTGCTGGATATGGACTGACACATACAAAATGATTCAGCACACAAATATTGACAAATAGAAACTTCAAAGTTAGATTTGGAAAATCGCTGTGTGGTATGTGTTAATCAAAGTTAGGGCCGTTTGACACCAAAGACCACTTAACATTTATCCAGAAGCTTTCCTCGTGCAAAACTTAAACAATCTGCATCAGGTGGGCTGACTCTAATTTAATATTAGCAGTACTGTCGATCGTTTTTAGTATTCAAGTTGTGATGCATGTCATTTTATTTAAAACTGTTCATTGACCGTAACACAAACACTTTTATGATAATGATTTGCTCTGATAGGACGTGAGAGGCACAAATGCTTAATAAAAACGGTAAAATAAAATCTGCCACTGAAGTCAGCACAACCTGCATCATTTCTTCAGAAATACAAGACAAACACCACATAACAAGTAGCATCTGTAGCAAGGGCTTAACTTTGTCCTGATAGTTTACATTGCATTCTCTTGAATAGTAGTCACTATCTTACCTGCAGTAGACAGCTGTCATTGAACAGACAAGCTAACGGTGAGTTTCAAAGATTGCTGCTGTATTAAAACAACTCCCATTTCAAATGTTTAATAAATGTTCACTTCTAACCCTTTACACTGACATCACTTTATAATAAATGGTTATTTCATTTTTTTAACTGATGCTTAAAATATTTAATTTTTCAGCATATTCCTCACAGATTACTGTAATTACAATGTGGACAACAGTCTTGAACATTATTAGACATCAACTTTTATGCAAGTAACCATTTAATACAAAAGTGATGGAGGTGTAAAGTTCACAAAATTATATTTTGGATTTTTGAGGTAATTTAGGACGGCGGGAGACAACTGCAGCCACAAAGGTGTGTTTGTATCATGGACCAAGTGTCCCCACCATTTTTGGTGTTGGAAAATGAAGCCACTAGAACCTGATTTATGGAAGCCGTCACATCGTGTTTTTAGGACCAGCACACTGGGAATGTGAGCTTTAAAGGTGCAGTCTGCAGTTTCTGTAGAACGCCGCACTTAGAAAGAATTTCAACAGGCAAAGCATTCTGATCCCTCCCCCTCAGAGCCATATATAATAATAATAATAATAATAACTTTTATTTATAACGCACTTTACATCAAACAGATCTCAAAGTGCTACAATGAAAAATAAAATCAAGATAAAAATCAATCAAAGTGCTCCTCATTTATAGGCCCCCTAAATCTCATCCTTCCTTTTTTGCTGAAATGTCAGAGACTCTGTCAATGTTCTGTTCCACAACCACTAACTTACTCATACTCGGGGATCTCAACATTCATGTTGATACACCTACTAATCATCTAGCTGCTGAATTCCTTCAACTTTTGGACTGTATGGACTTGGAACAACATGTCAAGCTTCCAACACATTCTCGTGGCCACACCCTGGACTTAGTCATTACAAACTCTCTAACTGTGCCTCATCTCTCAGCATATGACATGGGTGTATCCGATCACAAAGTCATCTACATGGAGCTTCCTTTCCTGAACAGTACCATCAAACCAAAGCGACAAATTTCTTTTAGAAATCTGAAAAACATCAATCCTGAACTTCTAGCAGCTGATCTTAAGGTCCTCGTTCCTGTCTCCATTCCAGCTTCCCTCAATGCAGTGGACTTCTACAACATCAGCCTCTCCAGCATCTTAGACCAACATGCTCCTGTCAGAGAGAGGACAGTTGCCTTTTCACGCTCAGCTCCCTGGTTTACCCCAGAGCTGAGGAAAATGAAGACAGCTGGTCGAGTGCTTGAGAGACGCTTCTTGGCTTCTGGTCTGCTAGCTCACAAGCTAGCTTATACAGAGCATCGTAAGATGCTCCCCCTTGCTCTGCTGAAATTCAAATTCAAGCTCTGTTTTTATTGACTGATTCAAATTCAAGCTCTGTTTTTATTGGCTGGTTACAAACTCTGTTTTTATTGGCTGGTTAACGGCGGGTCACTGTGGCTTTTTAGAAATGCTTTTAGTAACACCTGGAGAAGCAAGGGGACTATAGTTTTTTCAAAGATTACTTTGTCTAACATCAGTCTGTCAGGAGATAGTGACAAAGTGAAGAAATATGTAAAAATATATTTTTAGAAAACTTACAGACTGCACTACAGAAACTGCAGACTGCACCTTTAACCCCCGCCTACTAAAATGATGGTGTTTACATGACAAGCATCAAAAAGCTAAATGTGTTCGAAAATGAAAATTTAAACAGCAAGAGAAGGATTACGTAGATCAAGTATCCACACCTGTAAAAACTTTTTGTTGTTGTTGTTGTTGTCTCACTTGAGATAATATTCATTTTGTTTTTGTGGAGGGGGCGGGGCTTTTTAATGTTTTTTTTTTACTGGAACCAGCCAGCAAGGTAGATGGTCTTGTTGAAGTTTCAACAATGAGTCCCATACTGACCAACAATTAGTTCAGTTCAAATGATGTTTTCCATCTAATTCTTTATACTAAATTATTTTGTCTAGTCTGCTGCAGGTAAGACACTGACCACTTATAAATACTCCACACAACCCCTCTTAAAAATCCTTTTGAACAACAATCCCTTTAAAACTTTGACCGTATTTTGGTCTCAACCTGTGTGTGTGAGAGAGTATGTGTGAGGGCTAGACCATCCATAATCAGGTTGAAACTGTCCAGATTGCTCAAGCAGTACAGAAATCTAAGAAGTCGGCACACCTGGTGCATCTTTCTGTCCTTTTTTAAAACAGGCTGACACCTGGCAGGGGAGGCAGACAGCTGCTCACACCTGTTTCTCCCACACAGAGGGCTCTGGTCCTCACACAGGATGGCAGCCCAGCGAAGTGAGAGGGTGGGGAAAGCTGTTGATTGGCAGGTAGACAGCACCTGAGGGGCGTGACCCCCCAGCAAAAGAACAGGAGGGATCATTACGGTAACTCCATCCCTGCAGTAGGAGCCCTTGGATGGCTGTTATATCCCTTGACATCATACATCCTCCTCGACTGTCATGCTGTTTGAATGTTCATGACGAAGAGAAACGTGTGGGGACGCTGGCGATTACTCTTTTTTTTTTGCTTTAAAGGAGAAAATGCACAATTGCACATATTTTTTGTTTTAAAAACACACACTCTGCGCTTTTTCTTTTTTTTTTTCTTCTTTTTTTTTTTTTTTTGCGGGAAACATCCAGTTCCTCAAACACAGATCTCCACAGAGATAATACATTCATCCAAAGCAATGGCGTTGAATATTATATTATTGTTATTATTATCGTAGAACAGACAGAATCATCACTTCATGGCTAAAACCTGAGATATCTCAAAAATATTCCCGTATGAAACTGCACAACAATGCACATCTAAAAATAAAGGATGATTCATCATAGAGTATCGTTTGCAGGAATAATCTAATATATTTGATGTGAGCTATACACACACGTATGGACTATTTATCTATATGTATGTCTTTCTGAGAGGTCAGGTCAAAACACAGAACCACACTGAGACAAAATGAAATACAGCAATTCTCTGAAGCACATCAGCTCCAAAAAACAACGTCGTCGCAACAAATGCATGAATAAAATTTTATCTTTTTAAAATATTTTTAACTCAGTTTTTGTCAGCAACTCAAAAGGCAGAAAGATTTAATTTGCTTTTTCCAGATTTACGATGTTTTCTGTTGAACTTCTCTTTGAAAATGACGAAGATCCGAGTCGCATCTCTTCATCGCCTTCGTTCCACTTCCCTCGCTCTTTCAGCCCAAAGCAGGTGTGACCGTTCATGTGGAGCCGACGTTTCGAGAACAACGCCCGAGTAACGTTCAGGTTTTTTTTACAGCGTCCTCGCGGCGCCCGGAGGGGTCCGTCGTCAGACGACGCCGTCACAAAAAATCCTCGTAGTCCAAAAGCTTGGAGTGTTGCCGCGTCTTCCAGAGGCGGTAGAGGCGGAAATCGAAAAACATCTCGATCGTCTCTTTGCCTTGAAGAAGAAACAAGTTGGATAAAAGTTAATACAGAGAAAAATATGACTTTTTTGCCATAAATGTCCATTTGTCTTCTGATCCAAACTGGATAAGTGCGTTGAAACAGGTGAGTGTGTCTGTTTTTGCATTTTTGAAAACTTCTATCCTCTTGAACAGGGGTCTGCAACCTTTACCACCTGTCTGGAGCCACAATACCTGCTATGGGATTCTCAACTGGTGGCACACGGAACATTTTAAGTTTGTTGGAGGGCACTTTTCTGGACAGTAGGGGTGATTTTATAAAACTATAAAAATGTTTAATGTAGTTTAACATTTATTGATATTTTTACATTCTAAGACATTGACAAAAGTATTCGCTCACCTACCTTGACTCACATATGAGCTTAAGTGACATCCCATTCCTAATCCATAGGGTTCAATTGGTCCACATTTTGCAGCTAGAACAGCTACAACTCTTCTGGGAAGGCTGTCCACGAGGTTTATGGGTATTTTTGACCATTCTTCTAGATGTACATTTGGGAGGTCACATACTGATGTTGGACAAGAAGGCCTGGCTCTCAGTCTCCGCTCTAATTCATCCCAAAGGTGTTCTATCGGGTTGAGGTCAGGACTCTGCGCAGGCCAGTCAAGTTCATCCTCACCAGACTCTGCCATCCATGTCTTTGTGGACCTTGCTTTGTGCACTGGTGCACAGTCATGTTGGAAGAGGAAGGGACCAGCTCCAAACTGTTCCCACAAAGTTGGGAGCATGGAATTGTCCAAAATGTCTTGGTATACTGAAGCAGGCAGAGTTCCTTTCACTGGAACGAAGGGGCCAAGCCCAGCTTCTGAGAAACAACCCCACACTATAATCCCCCTCCACTAAACTTTACACTTGGCACATTGCAGTCAGACAAGTACCGTTCTCCTGATGCAGCTGCTCAACCATGGAAGCCCATTCCATGAAGCTCTCTGCGCACTGTTCTTGATCTGAAGGCCACATGAAGTTTGGAGGTCTGTAGTGATTGACTCTGCAGAAAGTTGGCGACCTCTTTGCGCTTCAGCAACCGCTGACCCCGCTCCGTCAGTTTACATGGTCTACCACTTCATGGCTGAGTTGATGTCATTCCATTTTCTTATAATACAGCTGACAGTCGACTGTGGAATACTTAGAAGCGAGGACATTTCACGACTGGATTTGTTGCATAGGTGGCATCCTCCTATCTGTTCCATGCTGGAATTCACTGAGCTCCCGAGAGCGACCCGTTCTTTCACAAATGTTTGTAAAAACAGTCTGCATGCCTAGGTGCTTCATTTTATACACCTGTGGCCATGGAAGTGATTGGAACTGATTCCAATCATTTGGATGGGTGAGCAAATACTTTTGGCAATGTAGTGTATGTGTCAAATTCAAGACCCGGGGACCAAATGTGGCCCTCGTTGACTGTTATCTGGCCCCCAAGATGATATGTGAAACGTAAAATACTTCTGTCTCTTGAATATTTTCAATAATCTTAGCTTATGATGTTGAAAGCACAACAGAGAACATCAAATGAGACCAATCAAACTCTTGTTGAGGAACCTGTGACAAGAAAAGATGTTGGGTATCTGATTTGAGTTAATGTAGTTTCTGAAATTGGCCCTTAGTTTGAAAAAGGTTTTAATTTTGGCCCCCTTTGTAAGTGAGTTTGACACCCCTGGTCTAAGACAAAATAAAAGACGAGACTTGTAAAGAAGAAGAAAATAATATAGGTTTTGCCCAGGTTTCTAAAAACTAAAACAATAAACTATGCATTCTTATGTGATGTTTTTTTTAATTGTAGAAAAATTACATTTACTACTTTGAAGAAATAACGTATAAAGTGAAAGTGAGTTTGTTTTACTCCTTGTAATGTTTCTAGTATTCATACATTTGCAAAATTAACTACAGGAAAACTGTTAAAACATGCCCTTTTAGTTGTTGTTATGACCAATAAAACTCTGTTTTATGTCAGTTTTGGTCCAAGCTTGAAAGAGTCGCTGCAGAGGGACCAAAGAGCTGCAGGTTGCAGACCCCTGCTCTAGAACTATGAAGAGCATCTATACTTTATACTACTACTATCTATACTTTATAGATATATAACCATAGATAACATAAGTCATTGTTTCTTCTTCTTCTTTCAGCAGGCCCCTCGTCAGATGCCACCACAGCGAGTCATCCTCCTCCATCTCACTCTGTCCTCACTCCAACTACCTCCATGTCCTCTCTGCTTCCATATACAGGTATCTCCTCTGTGTCTTTTTCCTGGCAGCTGCATTTCTAACATCCTTCTACCAATATACCCACTGTACCTCCTCTGGACATGTCCAAACCCTCTCAGTCTGTCCTCCCTAACTTTATCTCCCAGTTGTTCAACATGTGCTGTACCTCTGATGATCTCATTCCTAAACTTATCCATTGTTGTCACTCCTAAGGAGAACCTCAGAATTTTCATTTATGCTATTCCAGTTCTTTCTCCTTTTTGGTCCATGTATCTGTCTCCAGACCATAAAGCACAGCTGGTCTCATCACTGTCTTAAAAATGTTTCTTTTGACCTCTACTGACACTCTTTTGTTGCAACTGCGCCGCTCAAGGTGGCTGCATGTTGGAGTATGGCTCTCACATACATTCTGAGATTTTGCTTTTGAAAACTTTAATTACGGTACTCCTTTTTTCTGGATGGAAATCACTTTTTCTGGATTATTACTTCCTGGAAGGACTTTTACTGAAACCTTTTTTACCTTTGGATATTTCTTATGATGCATAACCATAACAACAGGGTGGTTTTCTACAGTTGGGAGCAGCTGATTAACATTTAAAAAGCTCAAATCTCAACTACAGCCCCAAATCCCAAATTAGTTGAAAAGGAGGTGCCGTGGATGCATTCCCGTCTACCTGGAGGCAATGCTCGAGTGCTTGACTGCAGATATCTTGGAGTTAGTGGGAAACGCAGCTTGTGACAGCGGGAGGACCAAGATCATCTCCCCGGCACCTGCAGTTAAGTCTGCGGCAACAAGGGGCTTGGCAGGCTGCTGCTGGCCATCGCTCGGGGAGGAGTTCTGCCCAGCATTCAGGCAAGAGGACTGAGAGGTCTGCTGGGTCTGGGTGGGCAGAGCAACATCTGTAGCCAGTCTCTTTGGATGTGCTGTGGGACGGGCTGCTACAAGAGATCCTTCCTGCCCAAAACCATCAGCGTCTAAAAGAACTCTAATGAAACCAAGATGAACTACAACAACAATTAATTTCTCTTTGGGATTAATAAAGTATTTTTGAAAATTGAATTGAATTGAAACTTTTCTCCATCCACTCCATCCTGCCTGGACTCTCTTTTTCCACCCATTTTCCTGGACAGTGGACCCCAAGTAGAGTCCTGCACCTTTCACCTTTCAGATTTCATCTTCTTTCTGCTCCTTTCATTTTATCCTACTTGTACTGTATTCTTGTATCTGATGAAACTATTTTGTATTGTTCTTTTAAAATGAATGAATAAACATCTAATCAAATCAAATCAAACCTTTGTGACCTCTGCTCCTTGTTCTCACCACAGATCACAATGTCATCTGCAAACTTCATAGTCCACGGGGATTCCTGCTTGACCTCATCTAAATAGGTCATTGTTTGCTGAGTTAATTCAAATATATGCTCTAAGTACTGGTAGTCCTCGAGTTACGACGTTTCGTGGTTACGACGCATCTCTCATTTACCATGAAAAGCCTCAAGGCTGAGTTAGACTTTCGCTTTGGTCCGCAAGCTGGAGCGCGCGCGCCGCGCGTGCACATCAGCCGTGCGGCGAAATGCATTTACAGTGTCGCCTCTGTGTTTATGGTTGACGCACGGCGGCGCATGGCAAAGTGCTGTTCTTTTACGGACCAGCAGGAGGCAGTACCCTCTAAAACCTGTGCATATGTTGCAAGAAAGGTGTAGAAGAAGAAATCTACCGTAGAAGAAGAACTGTTTGAAATCACACAACAAAAACAAATAGCTTTCCGCTCGCGTGCTGAACTGTTGTCTTTATTTGCGGCTTTAATGCATGGAGTCAGCGGAGGAGAAAGCGATCACGTGACTTTTGGCGAAAAAACAAAAGAAAAGTCCGACTCCAGATCAGGAATGAAGGAGAATTTAATACATTTTGTGTCACAAAACATTCCTCCATGCGTCGCGACTCCGTCTCTACGACCACAGCGGCGCAAACAGCTGCAGGCTCCGGCGTGAAGAGGGTGAAGGCTGTCGGTGGGGACCTGTCAATCAAATCGTAGCGCCCACCGCGCGCGCAGAGGCTTGCGGAGTTTCAAAAATTCAGAGGTGCACGTCACGCGCTAATCCCACGCGCGGGGCCAACGCGCAGGGGCGGGGACTGTGAAATTGCGTCACTTTTGGAGCGCGCACCCTCGCGCGCTGCGCGACGCGTCGAGTATGAATCTAGCTTTATTTCGAGCCACATGGTTTTACGTCATAAACGTCGTAACGCAGCAGCGGAAAATATTGTACTGTACGTGGTGCAGTGGCAGAGGAATACTTTACTGTACTGTACTGTGAATGCGGTTTTATGTCGTAAACTGAATACGGAAGGATGGACGGCGGTTTTACGTCGTAAACGGAATACGGAAGGATGGACGGCGGTTTTACATCGTAAACTGAATACGCCGGAGCGGTGCAGTGAAATGAAGCTAATTTGATGGTTGCTCCATTGAGCAGAATGAAGGTGGAATACGGAAGGATGGACGGCGGTTTTACGTCGTAAACAGAATACAGAATACGGAATACGGCGGATAGATTGCGGTTTTACTTAGTAAACGGAATAGGAATATGGCGGATGGACCGAGGAGGACGGCGTCACCAGCATCCCAGTAGGCCATAAACTCTTTTTGCCCTTCATTATGGCTCCCAAACGTATGTATTTTTTGATAATTATGTAGGGTACTGTGTTAGAATAGGCTAAGTGTTTGGTAATACAGTACTGTACATGTATATGGTGCAGTATGTACGTATATTCCGACTTAAGTTGAAAATCGGTTTACGCCGCCGCGTTGGAACGGATCTACGTCGTAAGTCGAGGACTACCTGTATTTCTTGCAGTCTCGTTCCAGTGCCTCAGACATGCCTGACGTGATGTTCCAGGTTCAAATTCATTCATTCATTCAACCTTTATTTAGTCAGGTAAATCTTATTGAGCCTCGAGGGCTCATTTACGAAAGCGACCTGGTACAAACTAAAGAATGATGAACAGCAATGATACAAATGCATTAAACAATAAAACAAAAGAAAAAGAAAAAGTAGCAAAAACTAGCAAAATGATAATCTGTATTATTTTAGAGGTGCCCGTCTGAGTGTGTTTGGGCGGTGTTCTGGGGCCCACCTTGCGCGGACAGCTCCAGCGGTGACTCGAACTCAACAGAATAAGGCCTCATCAGATTCTTGAGTTTCTGGAACAGCTGTTGGTTGGAGATAAGAAAGCGAACACTAATTAATCCCACTTCATTTGTCTGACAACAGAAAGCTTGTGTTTTTAGAGACAACGCGCACAATGAGTTTAGAGACAAATCAGCTGAGGTGCTAAAAGACAGGGGTTGATTTGACGGTAGCGTTTACGGCTCAACATCTGTAAAACACCTTGGACATCTTTACTCCTTAATCCATAGTCAGTAGAGTGAAAATTAAAGACTGGACAAGTCAGATTTAAATTTACAACTGCTTTTGTTACAAAATGTGTCACATGTCAGGGGAACCAAATAGTAAATATATTTTATTCTTATTCTTATTATTAATGATAAATATGTTTAAATTGAAAGTGTTAATGAGAAGCAGCCCTTTGTGTTTGCTGTGCTTGCAGTCTTTTAAAAGGGACAACAGAAGACATTAGATGGGAGGAGGTTGTTAAAGGAGGTGGAGGAGAAGTGTCTTGTTTGTAGTGCAAAACAAGCTGCAGGCTAATAACTAATCCAAGATAAACGAGGTGCATGCTGG
>JBBPBX010026686.1:0-13335 GCA_038048925.1 Garcialebias charrua | reverse complement strand
ATATATATATATATATATATATATATATATATATATATATATATATACAGGAAACCCTCGAGGTACGACACCTGCGACCTACGGCAACTCAGACTTACGATTTTATCATATTTAATAAAAATATGATAAAAATATTATTATTTTTTTTTTTGTGTGTTTAAATGTTATTAATTTCATGTGTATAGCACTTTGTTGCAGCTGTGGTTGTTTTAAATGGCTTTATAAATAAAGTATAATTATTAATTTTACGTTTTTATTACAATTTTATCGTATTTACGCAACTTCCGGTCGTTTCCGGTCGCCATTTTACAACAGTACTGCGGTCAATGGAGCTCCAGAGGCTACTGTCAGCTGGCTCTGGAGGACCGTGTGCCCGATCAGGGTTGCCTCATACGGATAAATTAGCTGGAAACACTCGGTCAACTCTGTGGACGTCTCAGGTCCGGAGGAGCAGCCGCCGATCGCCCCGCAAACGCCGCCCGACATGCTAACGACAGCAGCTAACAGAGCAGCTAACACAGGCGAAGACACCGAGCCGACATGCCGCGGAGGGGCCATCTGCGGCCGGGAGCTCGCCGCAAATGTCCGCCTGGCAGTCGGGGGACACCGGCTCAAAGTAAGACATTATATTTTTTATTTATTGTACAGTACAGTATTCATTTACTGTGCAGTTCTGTGCATGTTTATGGCCTAGTATGTCTGCTTGTTCAGTCTCATGCCATTAAATATGTGTGCGGCGCTCCGTTAGCGGTATAGCCGCGACCTATGTCAGAAACGCGGACCTACGACAGGCAGGTGTTTTTGGTCCGCGAGGTACGACAACATCGACCTAAGTCACACACGTAGGTCCCAATCCCTGACGTACCTCGAGGGCTACCTGTATATATATATATATATATATATATATATATATATATATATATATATATATATATATATATATATATATATATATATATATATATACATATATATATATATATATATATATATACATATATATATATATATCAGCTTTGGCTGTGCTCCCAAGCAAGCTCTTTTTAATATTTACTTAATTTGACTAATTACTTGATCCCTTATATATTTTTTATACATGGTTTAAATTGCTCGCTGCAGATTTATTTATAGAAATACGCACATTTTAGTGTGCCATATGAAAAATAGATTTTATACTGACTTCCATTTAAATCTGGAGCCTAAAGCCAAACATGTAGCATAATTTAAATCAAACTCTGGCGGCCTGTTCTGCTGTCTTGGCTCCAGTTTTTAAAACACAGTAATGTTTCTGTGTCTGTGTCGTGTCGAGGTGCAGAATGAATCCACAGATGTGCAGTCTGTCCATCAAAGATTGTTTGGCAGTTGTTTTTTTCTGTGTGCTACCATGGGTCTCGGCAGCATCGCTCAGAGGAGATAACGGTCAGACGGGTGGAGGAAGGAGCAGCTCGATGGAGAGCCTGCTGGTTATCACACAGACACGAGGAGAACGAAGGCACTAAAGAATAAAAGTCTGGCTGCAAAACCAACCTTAAGATTCATAACTTACAGTGATGCTTTAATGGAGCGGCCCCTGGACAGTTTTAATACGAGGACTTTTTATTTTTTATTTATTCATTTATTCATTCATTTTTAAAAAAATTAATTAATCAAAAAGAGAAACCATTGAATGAAAAGGGTGCAGAAAGAAGAAAAAAAGCATTATTATATCTGTCCCTTATAAAAATAAAAATAAACTACAAACAACAACTCAGGCTCAAAGCGAGAACAAAAAAAACATGAGGCATCCTTCACATCGTACTTTCCTAACAATTTCAACTTAATCATCTTTTTAAACATATAAATTGTTTTTGAAATGTTTATGGTGATATCAGGACAATTCCACAATCCTATTCCCTGAATTACAACGCAGTTCCTTCAGACCAGTTCTAAATGGAGGTTTTACAAACATTTACATTCTCTTTAGGTTATAATGACTCTCTTTTAAATTACGGTAATGTTTGGGGTAAATTTTTATTTTATTTATATATGACATAAAATATTATATTCAACCAAATTATAAAATGTTAATACAAAGTAATTTCAATTGATGAAATAATATATTTGTTGTGTGACCATAGAATTTCCTACTAATAATTCTCATAGCTCTTGCTTGTAAAATAAAAATAGAGTTTGTAATTGTTTTGCATGCTTTTCCCCAAACTTCAATACAACAGATTAAATATGGATCAATAATTACATTATACAATATATACAAAGCTTTGTCATTCAAAAACCCTTTTACATTATACAGTAATGCAATTGATTTTGCTATTTTTATTCTTTAAAAAAAGTTAATAACCATTCACTCTCTCATTCACACCTAGGGACAATTTAGAGTTACCAGTCAGCCTAACATGCATGTTTTTGGTCTGTGGGAGGAAACCGGAGTACCCGGAGAAAACCCACACATGCACGGAGAGAACATGCAAACTCCACCCAGAAAGGCACCCGGACCGGGATTTGAACCAGGGACCTGCTCGCTGAGAGGCAGTAGCTCTACCAGTTGCGCCACCGTGCTGCCTGCTATTTTTATTCTGAAGTAATTTACATGGGATTTCCATGTCAGCTTCTCATCAATAATGACACCCAAAATTGTATTTAATTAACTCTGTGAATTTCAATACTGTCAATTTTAAATGGGACTTTGATAATTTTCTTTCTATTACTAAATATCATGTACGGTAGTTGTTTTTTCCAAATTTAATAAATTATTAAGTTGGAACCAAGTTTGTATTTTTTAAGAATTCTGCCTGTATCATCTCTAACATCTGTTCAGAATCTTCACCCGAACAAAAAAAAAGTATCATCTGCAAATAAAACACACTTCAAAAGCCCTGACACATCAACCAGATCATTCACATACAAAACAAACCACTTTGGTCCTAACACAGAGCCCTGAGGAACTCCACATACATCAACACAAAATTCAGATTTTACATCGTTTACCTCTACAAACTGTCTCCTATTATTCAAATCACTGGATACCCACTATAATGCTAATCCTCTAATGCCATATTTATTCAGTTTTTCAAGGAGAATAGTGTGGTCAGTCGTGTTGAAGGCCTTTTTAAAAATCAACAAAAATGAGATGACTTTCATTCAGACTAATGGAATAAAAGTTTTTTGTTTTTTTTTCCCACATTTTTGCTAGTGTTGGCTTATTTGTATGTAAAAACAAAGATTGAGTCAAGTGAAATGGAAGCAGTCACTTTCCAAAATAAAATGCTCAGCAAACCCTATAAAACCAATTATATGTATTTGATTTAAGAGAAGCATTTCTTATTTCTGTGCAGTCAGCTACCAAATGGTCCATGGACCGGTACTTGTCTTTGGCACAGAGAGGGGACCCCTCACCCCATCATGGAGAAAATTAGTAGATTAGATTAGATTATTGTTAGAGTTTTGAACCTTCTTGCTTCGAGGCCACAGTGTTCACAGCAGCCTGACTTTCCACCAAATCCTCTTCAATTTCACTGTAATAGTATTCCAGAGTGAATGACAAAGGTGGGCACCAGACCCCTAGGGAGCGCTAAAGCGCTAATCCGCTGATAGCGGACCTAAACAATTTGTTAGCGCTATAGCGGATTGACTAACTTTTATAATTCATAAGCGGATTTGCGCTATTTTTATTTAAAATGCAGTACCGCTAATAACTAATTATCTATCAGTAAAAACGAAAAAACTTATTTACGGGCTCTTAAATCAACCGGACGACTGCTCACAGACCATATCCTGTCAGCGCCGGATGTGGTCCGTGAAAAAAAGCGGTCCCCGCCCTAAGGGGGGCTAGAGAGAGCGCTCTCTCTATAGCAGTTAGCAGCCAGTGTGTTACTCTGCAGCCTTATTGCTTGTTTTCGAAGATCTCAACGGAGGCAGTCGCTAGTCCTTCCCTCTCCCGTCCTTCCCCCCCCCCTGCTGCCTGCAGCTCTTCAGCTAAGCACCTCGAACGCAAATTAAGATGGATTGGAGGTTTGGGCATTCGATTCTACGAACAAGATCTCTACAGAAGAAATGGCACAAGGGGAGCCTTTCCACCCTCACAGAGTGACGAAGAGGATACGCCATGGATTCCTGTGGGGGGATGGTGTGCGTCTCGCTCTCTGTGCTCTGCTCTGTGGAGGTGAAGAATCTGGTTTATATTGGATTATGATGGCAGCGCTTTGCTTTTTGGCGTTTGTGGAGCACTGGTCTATCGCAAAAGATGGGTGAGACTTCAGCAGGACTAATACCTGGAGCACCCGACGTCTGGTCTGCACGGTGACCTCGAGAAATCAGCTGTTTGCGAGCTTATCCAGAGGGTGAACGGATCACCCTCGGACTGGGACTTTGCACGCTGTGGTCAACATCTGAGGTCAGAGCTTGGATCAGTGGAAAAAGTCCCGAATTGGATCATTTTTGGAACAGAGTCACCCTTACAGACTGAAGGCTACAGAAATTACAATGTGAGCCTGAAATGAAAATATTTGTTAATTCTTATCTGACTCCCTTGGAAACAGCCTTGGAAAAGGCTAGATATCTAATCTCCCCTGAGATGTGCTTTACTGTTAGCTTCCGCTAGCTTTGCTAATACATAAGCGCTTTTGAAATTGCGGACCTAAATAAATTAATAAGCGCTTTAGAAATAGCGCAACTAATTTTTGGATTAGCGCTGCCCAGCACTGGTGAATGATTATGTGTATTAATACGTGCATACCTTTTCTCCATTGGGGTTCCCCAGGACGTAGCATCCCATTATGTGGATCACATTTGGTTCTGGGTTGATTTTACTCATGAAGCGACTCAGTCTCTTCCAAAATCTAAACAAAAGGATAAAATACAGGAAGAAAATGAAAATGGCATCACAGTAAGTAAACACATTTCAGTGATATTTTAAGACGAGCACATGTACGTCTGTAATCTCCTTTTGCTTTTTGGAGTTTTAATGTTTTTGATAAAACATTTAAAGTCGTAGGTGACATTAAAAAACAAAATGCTGGGCAGTTTTCTGCTCCGAAATGTCATTGTCAAGATTATAAGAGTTTTTTAGGTTGTTTGCAGCTTTGAATCGTTAAGTGTTTTGCATTAAAAGGCAATAGATTTATCAGGAAGCAGAAATAGACACACAAGTAAAAGCATCTTACTGGCTCATGTCTTCCTCCTTTTCCACTTTAGCAAAAGTCGCCACTTTATTCTTCAGTAAATACAAATGGCCGGGTCCTCCCTGTTAAACAAACCCATAAATGACTAAATGCAACACATGCAGAGCAGTGCAGCCAATTTCTGTGTTAACATGGCCCTACAGGCTGACTTTTCTTTGCTTCTCCTCACCTGACAAAAGATAAGCATCCTCCAGAACTTGCTTCCTCGCCTGTAGGCTGTGAGCTTCTTATCAATTTCCTCTGCAACCCAGAAAAAAAGAGGGATTCATGGGAATGACAGAAAAAGAAAAAAAACAACAGGAGTTAAAATGAAATAAAAATGAAAGAACAGCTCTGAGATGCGAGCTTAAACCAAATCTCTGGAGAGAGACTAAGCGCAGGTGTGACGAAAGGCCAAAGATGTAACTTTCAATTAAATCTGACAGTAAAGGCATGTGTCACGATAATATAAATTAGATTAATGAACGTCAGACGACATGATTCCATTTGCTTTTGTTAAAAAAAGAACAAGTGACACCAAAGTCTACACCTCGCCTTCCTTTCTGATAAAGGAACTGATGAAACCTTTTAATTTTGTTCACAGACACAATCTCATGTCGCACATTGTTTTCCTTTAAGTAATTATCAATTTTACAAAATTGCTATTTCCTGTTTAAGGTCAAGAGGGGAGCTGAAGCACAGTGGCACAACTGGTAGAGCTGCTGCCTCTCAGCGAGAAGGTTGCCGGTTCAAATCCCGGTCCGGGGCCTTTCTGGGTGGAGTTTGCATGTTCTCCCCGTGCATGCGTGGGTTTCCTCCGGGTACTCCGGTTTCCTCCCACAGACCAAAAAACATGCTTGTTAGGCTGATTGGTGACTCTAAATTGACCCTAGGTGTGAGTGGAGAGTGGATGGTTGTTTGGTGTGAGTGAGACAGGTCCCTCTTGTAAATGAGTCCCCGTGACTCAACGAGGCTAGCCTGTATAAATAAAGGTTGAATGAATGAATGAATGAAGAGTGCTGCGGATGTCCCCATGAAGAAACACGGTGCAGTTTGGACAAAGTCGATCAAAGGACTGAAATGTATCAAGACAAACTGAAAGTTATGCACCATAACTCATGTTCCCTGAAGGAAGGGAACGAGGTGCAACATACTTGCTATGGGAATTGCGCCCCCGCGCGATTACCTGAAGGAATACAATCACGCCTTTTACGGCAGGGGGCGTCACCCCGCGTCAGAGGTACCGCCTTTCAGGTACTTAAGCGACTGACGCCCCTCCATCTTTCTCAGAAATTGCACTTCACCGAGCTTCCAGCATTGAAAAGGGCCAGCTATGTTGCACCTCGTTCCCTTCCTTCAGGGAACATGATAATAATAATAATTTGTCACATTTGTCATCTGTGTATGTTCCCATACTTGACAGACGAAATTGGTCTTCTGCATTTAACCCAACCACCACCAGGTGGTGCAGTGAGCAGCGTAGTCACGCTCGGGGAGCTGGGAAAATAGATGTGCACTCATAGACACCCCAAGATGGTGTGCCGTGGCCGGGGTTCGAACCTGGGTCCTTCGGATAACAAGTCCGATTCTCTGCCACTACACCATCTTGGCCCCCAAGAGTGCCATGAGTCATGGTGCATAACTTTCAGTTCCCTTTCAGTTCGGTCTCTCGGTGCAACATACTTGCTATGGGAACGTAATTCATTCACACCCTTGAAATGCTCAGCAAAATGCATGTGAGAACATCCATCCTAAGGGACGGGCATCTCTTAGCTACTTACTACTGTACAAGGAATGCAGAGAGCATATGCCAAGAGGAAGAAAGGCCAAATGTGAGAGACATTCACATGATGTCTCACATGACCTATTAATATATATAACACTAACTAGGAACAGCCCAAGCGTGCTCCAGTAGTTTGAGTACTCATCTACTCCTGTTTCCCTTTTTTTGGGGCAGGAGGAGCGATGTTTTCCTCCTTTGATGTTTTCACGCTCGACTGACAAGTGGAGCCCATCCTGATGTAGGAGATCAGACAAGGAGAGGGGAAACCTTTCCATTCTATGTCTCCCAGGCAGAAAAAATAAACATCAAGGGGAACCCTTGTGAATGTTATTGCTGCTTGTGTCGGGACAAAGCAACCAAAGCCTTAGGCTTTCAGCCAGTACCTTTCAGAGGCCAGGCTGAGAGTTGCCACAACTCTGGACGTGGGTGTAGAAGTTGTCCACGTGCCTGAGTCAGTAGGTCCCTATGAGGAGGCAATTGCCATGGTGTCCCATGACAACATTGAGCTCAACTCCGGGAACCACGGTTTCTGTGGCCATCTGGGAGCTATGAGGATCAAGGAGAGGGCTCCCCACCTAACCCGTTCCAATGTCCTACCCGATCAGAGGGACAGGTGGGAAAGCATAGTAGAGCACCCCTGCTGGCCAATCATGTGCCAGAGTATCTATTCCCAACGGAGCATCTGTCTCCTTCAGGGAGAAATAGAGGTCACAGTGTGAGCTAGCTCTGCAGGCAAACAAGTCCACAGAGGCTCTGCCGAAACGTGACCATACCTGTTCCACGATCCGTGGGTTCAGGCTCCATTCCAATGCCAACAGAGGCCCTCTTGAGAGTGCGTCTGCTCCATAATTCAGATCACCAGGGACATGAGTTGCCCTAAGTGACAGAACTCTTGGAGCATACCACGTGAGCATCCTCTGCGTCAGATCAAGGAGGGCCCGGGATCTCGTCCCTCCTTCTCTGTTGATGAAAGACACCGTGGTCTTGTTATCTGATTTTACCAGGATATGATATCCGGCAACCAGACCTTTACTGAATAAGTATTTTAATGACAGGAATACGGCCAGTAGTTCCAGGAAGTTGATATGTAATTTGGCTTCCTGCTCGTTTCAAAGGCCGCGGGCGTTCTGGTTCCTGCAGATCGCTCCCCATCCTGTTTTTGAGGCGTCCGTCGTGATGACTAAGCGGGACGACACCCTCCCCAGTGAGACCCCTTCCGTGAAGACGGACGGATCTCTCCAAGGTCCCAGGGCCTTTAGACACTCTGGGTCTATTTTAACCTTTTCCGCTTGTTTGGGCAGAGCGGGTTGTATTTGTTGGTTAAACCATACCTGTATGGCCCGCATTTTCAATAATGCACGTGGCACACAAGGAATGGCCGCCGCCAAGAGGCCCAGCAGGCGTTGGCAGATTTTCACAGGGACCCGTTGGTCCAGTTTAAATCTTCCCAGGCAATGGCGAATGGAAGAGACTCTTTCCTTCGAGAGCCATGCTCTGTATTGGACAGTGTCAATCTGTACACCCAGAAATACGGTAACCCGTGACGGAGTCAGATTGTTCTTCTGTAGGTTTATGACAAAACCGAGAGACTCCAGGTGTAAGATCACCTTAAGGGAGTGTGACAGCGCCTGCTTCCTGCTTCCAGCCAGAATTAATAGGTCGTCCAGGTAATTCAAGACCCTGAGTCCTTGGTTCCTAAGAGGGGTCAGGGCTGCATCCAGACATTTAGTGAATGTACGTGGGGCAGTCTTTAAACCGAAGGGTAAGGCCTTGAATTCATAAGCGTTACCTTCGAATGCAAAATGGAGGAACTTTCTGTGTCTCCTCCACATGCCTATATGGAAATAGGCATCTTTCAGGTCCATTGTACATGCGTAGTCTCTTGGTCTCACAGACTGGAGAACTTGCCGCAGTGTAAGCATCTTGAACTTGAAGGTTTTAATTCTTTTATTGAGAGTCCTGAGATCCAGAATCGGTCTCAAGGAACGGTCCTTTTTGGGCACCAGGAAGTACTTGCTGTAGTGTCCGGAGCGCAGTTTAGGTCCTGAGACCAAACTACGGTAATCACTCCCTTTTTCAGCATGGTTGAAACTTCCTCCCTCAACACGTGCGCACGTGTAGGGTTGATCTTAGAATGCAACACCACTGAGAAACGGGGCGGTCTCTTTGAGAACTGCAACTTGAGCCCATGACATATTGTTGTCATGACCCAATCATTTGGTAGGCACGCCTCCTGCGCATGCGCTGAGCCTGGATGGCATGTGGTGCTCCTCGTGTTTTAGGTCAGAGGGGGTGACCTTTGACCCCTCTCACGTTTTTTCGAGCAGGTTGCTCGGCCAACAGAAGATATTGCGAGATCAGGCCGTCTCCGACGGATCTCGCGTATCTTGCTGTGGTTCATAGTTCGACCGTGAGGTCTGGGTTTTATAAAAATGGGACTCGAGTCAAGAACCAGGGCAGACTGTGCATTGGTACTTTTATTTTCGTACATGTTTGAAACAGTGTCTGTTTTGTTTACACATACAGTAGGCGAGTCATGTTTAGTGCGTGCACACATGTCACCAGCTCCTCATGGTTGTCTACGAGCAGAGACTGGGATTAGAGAGTTAGGTTCCCGTACCTCGTGGGTGGGCGAACCTGAAAATTTATCAGTTCGTCCTGGTTCATCAGGTCCAGAAATGGTTTTCGTAGGAAGAGGCTGAAGCAGCACTCAGATGGTACTGTGAAGCCTCGTAGTCCCCAGCGGGTCTCTTTCGTGGGAGACCACGCGTGTTTTCCATTGGTGGGGCGAACTTTTTCCTTGGCAAACCCTCGCGGAGGGCATCCGCTTGTTTGCGTGCTAGTTCTAGTTTTGTCTGGACACGTTCCAAGGCTTTCCTGAAGAGTCCTGTCGGCTCGATCGGGTGCTGTAGGAAGGTGGCCCTCTGGTTTTCCGGGAGGTCCGACAGTGTTAGCCAAAGATGGCGCTGGGCGACAACTATTTCTGCCATTGCTTTGCCCTGGGAAATAGCTACTGTCCCCATCATGTTGAGCACGAGGTCAGAGGCACGGCGGGCCTCCTCTATGGTCTCGGTCTCATCCTTTGTTAACTGGATCTCCTATAGTTTCTCCGCCAGGTAGGCCTGTACCATGCTCGACGTATTCATTGCGCGAGCCGCGAGGCCTTGTAGCACTTTTCGAATTGTTTCTCTGAAGCGCGACAGGCCTTGCTGGGTAGCGTTGGTTTCATCCCCATGGCAGTGGGGGCCAGTTGAGCCACCAGAGACTCCTCAATCGGTGGTGCGCTGGCAAGGCCCAGAGCCTCCATTCCTGCGACATCCAAGAGTCGGGACAACAATGGCAGCATGATGGGAGCCCTGGGTTCCACCCAGGAGCGTGTGAGTTCCGTCAGAAAGTCTGGGAAAATTGGCATTTTCTGCGATGTTGTCGGTTGCTTCGCGTAGAAGTAGTTTCCTACCAGCCTCGTAGCTCGTTGGCGAGGCGTGGGGTCCGGCCACGTGACCTGCAGGGCATCAGCGGCCCTATGGCACAGGTCGAACAGGGCATGTACCGACAAGTCCGGTTCCGGAAGGTTCTGCGCCAGGTTCTGGGAGAAATGAACAATTTCTCCCTTGTCACCGTACTGGGCGTCTACGTCGGACCCTTCTGGCGTCGAGTCTTCGACAGGAAGAGAAGAGTCCGACGCGTTGTCTTCCCCGACCCGGCCACTGCACTCCAGGTCCACGTTTTCAGGCTCCGGTTCTGGAGCAGGCAGGTTAGTGCGACGTGCGACCTTCATCGCCGCGGTCCTCGCCATGGACTTGGCCAGCGTGTCCGTGCGGCGTTTCCTCACTGTGGCCGTCATTCGACGACAGTGGGGGCAGGAGTCGGGGGATTCCAGCGCCTTCCTCGCGTGCAGGATCCCAAGGCAGACAGGACAGGCCTCGTGGGTGTCCGTCGCCGAAAGGGAGTAGCCGCAACCGCTGGGGCATGGGCGCGAGCGAGGACTCGTCGTCCTGGTTTTCTTCTTCCTTGTCCTCCGCTTTCCCTTCTCGGGAGCCATGTCCGGAGATGAGAAGAGTAGATAGTTCTTCTTTTTTCCTTTTCTTTTCTTTGTTCGAAGCCGTCTTCTCCGTCGTCTTGCTATCGCTAGTAGGCTGCTAGTGGATTAGCAGATGGTTGTGACGCAGTTAGCGTCGTCGAGCGAAGCTGTGGAAGAGAAGAAACTTTGTGGTAAGTAGAAAAATGCTGGACTAGCTTTCGCCAGCCCAGCAGTACGCAGGAAAATTGTCTCTGTACGCTCAATGTAGGGAGCAAGCTCACCTCAATCAAGCGACGCGACAACAGAGAGGTCCCGCGATGTTCAGGTGTTTCAGCGAGGTGAAGGGCAAAAAAGAGAAAGATGGAGGGGCGTCAGTCGCTTAAGTACCTGAAAGGCGGTACCTCTGACGCGGGGTGACGCCCCCTGCCGTAAAAGGCGTGATTGTATTCCTTCAGGTAATCGCGCGGGGGTGCAATTCCCATAGCAAGTATGTTGAACCGAGAGACCGAACTGAAAGGGAACTCCAATTAATTGACTACCGTATTTTGTGCCGTACACGTCGCACCGCTCTATATTTCGCATCAGTCCAAATATGTCTAATAAAGTGGAGGGGAAAGGTTTGCTGTGATTGGTAAAAAAAAATTGGAGTAAAAGTGTTTCTGTGAAACAGATGCAATCCGCTAATCCTGACCAGATCCGCCCCACAGATAAACCCCGCCCCCTCATTTGAATGTAAGAACAGGAAATAAAGAGCTTAAAATGAAAAAAACGGGGTTAACAAATAAAAACTTTACAAAATAAAAATGTCGCAAAATGAAATGCCATTATTAAATAAATAAAAAAATCTTGAAATAAATAAAAAAATCTTGAAATATCTAAAAAATATATATAATCTTAGAGGAAAAACAAAACATTTCTATTTAAATGTTTTATTTCATGTGAACATATATTTATTTAATGGAATATTTATTAATAATTTTTAAATAACACTTCATTTATTTATTTATTTTTGAATGAAATGGCATTCCATATGAAACTACAAATCTGTAATAAATTGTTGACATCTATATATTTTTTTCACATTAGGACAAAGGAAAAAAAATCTGTGAAAATGCGAAAAATAATATTTTAATGTCTATGTTAATTTTAATTAAATTTAAATGTCAAATGATGAAAGCCTACAAAAAAAGTGAATTATTTATAAATGTATTTAAAATTAATAAACTATTCTATTCTAAAAAAGTAAGTTAAAGTGTATGACAATGAATTTTTAAAATTAAAATCAGGGTTTATTTTAACTTTATTTTTTAAATCAAAAGTTAACTTTTACTTTGAATTTTTACAGTCGTATTGACTTGTATTTTTGCAGAAACCTTTATTTTAATGACTCCTAATCTGTGATGTGTTTCTGTTGTTCTTTTTATCTTTTTAATAATTCATTGATTTCCTCTTTGCTTCCAAAGAGCCAGACATTTTTGGTCAGTTCTCTGGTCTTTCTGAAAGTATTTACCGGTACTAGTTTCTTTTTGTCTGGTCCCCATTCCTGAACATTACTGCATTCTGTGCACTGTGTGCATAAAACAGAAACGTAGAGGACAAAAGAAAATGTGACAGAATAAAAAATAAACTAAAACTATAAATGTCAGAGGAAGAGTATCTGAAAGTAATAAGAAAGACTGAAATGATCCTTGTAGGAGATTCCAACAAAATCTGGATATTTGGAAGCTAAAGTAAAAGTCAGCTCAACACTTTTGCACAGTACTGTATATTTTACACACATTTTATTCAGTTTTAAAGAGGCAGTACAAAAACACAGACAACGACAACACTTACCTAAAATATCATCAAAGGTTGCATGTTCATGGTCCTAAAAGAAAATACATTTTAGTCAAAGTATAAAAAAAAAACTCCTTTAAAGGGAAGGAGCTCATGAATGATTGATTGTGAGTTTTGCTCTTTTGGTGTTTTTGTGATGCGTTTGTGTGCACAAAGCATTAATGGTGTGTCCGACTCACATAGAGAATGGGGATGATGGAAGGGTCGTCTCTGCGGATTATGGTAGGAACATACTCTGCCTTGGGAACTTTAGAGGAGATCAGCTGTGTGTGATGCAGGAAGAAAAAGTAAGAGGAGAAGAGAATTAGGAGTTTGGATACAAAGAATGGATGATTGGAGAAAAAAAATCTGAGAGTGGAATTATGGGATGGGTTTCTAAAATAATGGCAGACTCAGTAGTTAAAATCAACTGTCTTGTGTGGTGATTTAAGTAATTAAGATATATGAGGATTAGATGCCATCTGGGAGGCTGCAGGTCCAGCAGAGCTCAGTGGGTCTGCAGAAGTCGCAACAACTAAACAACCTCTTGGCTCAGAGCA
>JBBPBX010026685.1:27535-37909 GCA_038048925.1 Garcialebias charrua | reverse complement strand
TGTCATCCCGCCACCCATAGCCATAGTACTCAATCCATTCCCTATATGTGACTTTTATGAAGAAGTTTATGAATGAATGTCTAAAGTGTAAATAAAATTGAGTCCCAGGTGTTCTGAACAACAGAGATG
Organism: Garcialebias charrua; assembly: GCA_038048925.1. Taxonomy (NCBI): domain Eukaryota; kingdom Metazoa; phylum Chordata; class Actinopteri; order Cyprinodontiformes; family Rivulidae; genus Garcialebias; species Garcialebias charrua. The sequence goes on along the minus strand of JBBPBX010026685.1, from coordinate 37,780 downwards.
TAGAACCATCGCAGCACACCCGAGACTCAAATTCCCTACATGTATTAATTTAAGATGAAGAGGGCGGAGGTGCGTGTTGAGGGATGGGGAGAAAAATATCTGCAGGAACAGTGCTCCCACAGCGAGTCAGCTCCCCCGCTGACCCTGCGTACCCCCCCAGCTCGCCAAGGTCCACCCAAGGAGCGAGGAAAAAGAAACACCTCTCCGACCGCCAGGCCATTGAGCCAAGACCAGAGAGGACACGGCCCCGAGGGCCGCCAACAGCAGAACCAACAGCCCACACCCACCAGGGCCGCCGTGACCCCTGCGAACCGCAGTCAGCCCGCCGTCCAAGAAGACACAAAATCCCACATGGACGACACGGCCAAGAGCGCCCGCCCAACCGCCGACAGAGCCAGGAAGCACCAAGAACAGGCCCCAACCAGGGCCCGCACACCGGCCAAGCATGTCCAAGACCATCATCAAGGGCATCCACTTAATCCCCACCCCAGAAGAAATACTATACCCACCCTTCATATTTACAACTTTCAGAACACATAACACATTAGACACCCAGGCTGGGTTTGCCCGCCCCCTCCCATTGGCCACCAGTCACGCCCCCAGACACCCACCCATGGATTAATTTTGAACCACACCTGTATTTACAATTTTGAAGAAATACACAGGTTATAATTTAATTAAATTGTTTGTTTATTGTTAGACAGGTGACAATTTATTGCACTTAACAGTTGAATAAGAAAACGGAGATCCTTCCAGTTTATGTTTTAACTTTTGATGTTCAGCCTGTAGCGTGTCAAACTCCTGACGCAGGTGGGCATATTCATTCTGAAGTTGACAGTGCCTCAGGTTCAGATCATCATATTCAGTCCTCGGGACTACATCTTCTTGTGCTGAAAGTTATGAAAAGAAACGGTAAGCAAATGCACTGAAAAGCAGGAAGCAACACTTTATGCTCTGACACAGAACGTGCCTGTGCTGTGACTTCTTTTTTAGCTGATTAATTGTGAACAATATTTAGCTGTACACATGATTGTGGGGTAAGAACTGCCAGAAAACCATTCTGGTTTGAATAAAATATGAGCAGAATGTTGGTTGACGCCCTAGTATTTCAGAAATATTAAATCTATCTATAATTAATTAATCAAACAATCAATTTATTAAAAAGTTTGTTAGATAGGACATAATATATTTGTACCAGGGTCATGTTCCATGTTGGATTCTTGTTGTTGATCTGAAGTGACACTGCCAGGGCTGGGTTGATGTGATGACTTGTGCACACCAGCATCTCTCGTCTTTTTCCTCTGGTACCTAAAATAAAAATATGTGAAGATGTAGCGACACACAGTAAATAAACATTTACACATCATCTACTTTTAATACAGAGCTGTATTTCAAAGCCTGCACTACACCAAAGTATGCTAAAGACCATGACAACAGAACAGAAAAAAATAAATAGTAAAGACAGGCCAAAGCAAATTATCCATACCTTTTCATCTTTGCTCATGATCCCTGTCCTTTAGTGTACACAAACACAGAAGGTACGAAATCAGGACTTTGATAATCCAACGACATTTCCCCTGAAAATAAAGCACAGAGGCATTTGTTTATTAAGAGCTAGCTTATTAGCAACTAGCTTCTAGCCAACTTTCCGACCGAATTTAACAGCAATAAACTGCGTCTAGTTTTTAAAAACAATGGTTAATCAAAACCAGGGTTTATGGTGAAATAAAACTAGATGAGTAACCTTACCTGATATAAAATGGGCACTGCATACTCGTGCATTTTTGATAAAGTCCTCGGTCCAATCCACCCACTTGATGGTCTGAAGCGACAGCTGCCTTCGGTGGCTTTGAAATGGTCGATTGCCTCTTGGTATGCGGGAGAACTTCAGTCCTTCCTTAGAAATACCTATTTGTACAACCGTATACGCAACATCCTGACATTTTGTTGCTGGTGGAGGAAATTAATTAGCTAGATTCACTCCGCAACTTTTTTATGCTTGGTAAAATGCCTGGGTGGGTGGAGTCTTCTGTTGCACCGGTGCGCGCGCAGCCGTCTTTGTTTACAAACACTAAATGGGTCTATAGACGTACCGGTAGATCCCTATATCTAACTTTTACAGCATGGCCCACCCCTTAATTGATAACTGTAGCTGATCTGAACCATGATAGCTTACACCACAGGTGCGTATAGGTAAGGCTTAATATAAAATCCCAATCATAAGCCCACCTAAAACCACATAAATGCATGACACATAGAACCAGAGTGGCACTGTCTGGAAACCAACCAGCCTACAACCTTCAATGTGGGGACCTGCAACTCCAACGTTGGTCTTCAACCATCATCCAAGGGTCACCTCCTCTACATCAATCCAAGGGATCCCCTCTACATGCTGATTCAAAAACAATTGTTGCTGATTAAATCAACAAATCTAACCTTGTGGAATTACCGCTGTGGAATTACCGCTGTGGATTATAAACTTGGTTTTCCCTTGGTGGATCAAATATAATTAAGTCTCATTTTCACTCATATCCAGTCACCTGATCACACATTTATCTGTTAAATCCATAAAAAGAAGAGAACTCGTGAATTACTATTCTGACCTCTAACGAGTGTTGGATAAGTAATTAATTAAATTAGAAGTGTGTCAGTTAACACTGACCTCGTCTTTTACAAATTGTCCAGAGTACCAGACAACTTTTTTTTCCTACCTGGATTATAGAACATGCATCAGGATACTACAATAGGCATATTTGAACAAAACTATAACAAAGGTGTGTCTCTGTCTAACGTGTGATTTTTAAAAAAAATTCCTAAACCCTCCAAACGTTTTCTCTGTGAAGGGTTCAGTTTTAGGTGTTTGTAGTTCATCATAAATATCTGCAAATTTAAATCCTACACTGTGTTAAATCATTATTGTAGGAGTGGTGGCGCAGAGGTTAGAGAAGGTGGGCCTGTGATCGGAAGATCGTCGGTTTAACTCCCGGTACTGACAACATCAACATGTGGATGGGAATGGTGAAACACCTGCTTTCACCCTCATTTGCTCCACTCTGGGCCCTTGAGCAAGGCCCTTAAGCTAGCATCATACTCGACGTGTCGCGCAACGCGCGAGGGTGCGCGCTCCAAAAGTGACGCAATTTCACAGTCCCCGCCCCTGCGCGTTGGCCCCGCGCGTGGGATTAGCGCGTGTCGTGCACCTCTGAATTTTTGAAACTCCACAAGCCTATGCGCGCACCGTGGGCGCTACGATTTGATTGACAGGTCCCCACCGACAGCCTTCACCCTCTTCACGCCGGAGCCTGCAGCTGTTTGCGCCGCTGTGGTCGTGGAGACGGCGTCGCGACGCATGGAGGAATGTTTTGTGACACAAATGTATTAAATTCTCCTTCATTCCTGATCTGGAGTCGGACTTTTCTTTTGTTTTTTCGCCAAAAGTCACGTGATCGCTTTCTCCTCCGCTGACTCCATGCATTAAAACCGCAAATAAAGACAACAGTTCAGCACGCGAGCGGAAAGCTATTTGTTTTTGTTGTGTGATTTCAAACAGTTCTTCTTCTACGGTAGAAAAATCCGGATTTACCGTGTAAAAAAATGGCGCTAATTTTAAACTATTTTTGAGAGGAATTTTCATTCATTTAACATTGTTTTAGCAAAAACTATCATAGTTCAATCTTAAAATATATATATGTTGTGCCATTTTATGGAAAGTTCAAAGATGATGTCAGGGGAGCTTTAAAGCGTCTGTGACATGATTTTGTAACTATGCATAAAATTGCCCAACATAAATATCTTGTATCATTCAGCTATGTTTGTTTTTGCAAACAAACTTATGAATATATTAAATTTTGATTTAAATGTGATTTTAAACTTTGCGCTGTGTTTATTCACAGGAAATCCGATTACACACGAATGCAACTGTGACGTAGTATCAGGCAGAGGGCTCTGGTAGGCTTTTACGTATTATCAGGCAGAGGGCTCTGGTATGCTTTTACGTATTAATGGCGGACAATTTAAAACCCAACAAATTTAGCAATCTAAGTGAAGATTTGAGCTATTTGTCTTCAGTTTGGGAAGCAGAAAGTTAGATGAACAAGAAACAGCATGTTCTAATTTAGGTCTGCACCTGTATTTATTATTTATTTGAGTTTTGCCTTTTCAGGAAGTGGTGGGGGGGGGTGCAGCTTTATTTATTCCATACTTGACGGAAGTATTTCTTCTTTTGGGAAAGTGAAAAGGCTCACTTGTTCACTGATGATATTAGAACACCTAAATGCGACACAACATAACAGCATTTTTCAAGTTTAAAAAAAAAGGCGATCTGGAGGCGATCTCCAGACAGACGCAGACTGCCGCTGCCCCATACAACGTCACATTTACGGTCCTAAAACATCGAATTTTAGCTCAAAAATCTCCTACAGCTAACAGTTTGTAAATGTCCACCCAGTAATTACTTTCTGTAAGTTTAATGAAAATCTGCCGTGTGGTTCTTGAGCTATTTAGGTAAATAGTACCCGGAAAAACACGGAGCTAACCGCTACACATTTACGGTCCTAAAACATTGAATTGTAGCTCAAAAATCTCCTACAACTAACAGTTTGTTAATGTCCACCCAGCGAGGAAATCTATAAAACACACTAATAAACAGAAAAAGGAGAACCGACGAAAAAACATTGTCATTCCTTATGTGCCTAGAGTATCAGGGAATTTCAGAAGGATTTTCAACAAATGCAACATCCCAGTATATTTCAAACCCAGCAGGACTCTCAGACAGAGGCTGGTGCACCCGAAGGACAAAACACCTACCGTATTCGCCGGAGGAAAATACGCACCGGTGTTTAATGCGCTTTGTCAAATTATTAACAATAAACAAGAAAAAATTGTACACTATACGCTTCGGTGTTTAATACGCGTCATCGCCACGCGACGCGTCAGCTTTGTCCTGATCAAGATGGCAGCGACAGGACCAAGCCAGTACGAAGAACTTCACAAAGAAACACGGTAAAAACAATTATATCTGTGCGAGAAAAAATATATTTCTAAGCTGACTTTATAGAAGACGTGTTCCTGAGTTTAACGAAATGTTCAAATCAGCTGGATTTTAAAAAAAAAGTTCGCCGATTTTTATGCAGGCGCCAGGCGGGTCAGACCGGACGCTTTCTTTCTTTAAATTTAGCTAAATAAACGCTTAAAAATATATTTCTTAGCTGACTTATGGGTAATAGTAGACGTACTCCTGAGTTTAACGAAATGTTCAAATCAGCTGGATTTTTTAAAAAAAGTTCGCCGATTTTTATGCAGGCGCCAGGCGGGTCAAACCGGAGCTTTCTTTCTTTAAATTTAGTTAAATAAACGCTTAAAAAATATATTTCTTACCTCACTATAGCAGACGGGCTCCTGAGCTGAACCAAATGTGAAATCAGCTGGATTTAAAAATCCGCGGTGTGGTTTATGAGTGGTATCTTGCAAACAAAAACAGCTACCGGTACATCCATAGCAGGGAGCGGGCAGCGACAGAGTAATCAGTCCGACCAAAGGAGGCCTTTTTCGGACACATGCAAGTAGAAACTTCTGGAAGTGGCCCCTCTTCCTCTTCGCTCTCTGAGTCCTCTGCTGGCTGCTGCCTACAGCGCCCATATAGCGGCCGAAACTGGTACTGCACCATTTTTGGCAAAAATGAAAAACTAAGAATCAGAGCGAAAAATGGGTCTAAAAATATGGGAAAAAATCCATAAATAATACTCTTCGGTGTTTAATATGCTGGACATTCAAATTAGCAAAAATACTGCGTATTATAGAACGGTTTTTACGGTACACACAGAGTGGTGTAGTTTATGCGGTCCAGTGCAGCGAGGACTGTCTAGACCTCTACATTGGAGAAACTAAGCAGCCCATTCACAGAAGAATGTCCCACTCTCAGCACAAGAGAGCCTCCTCCTCTGGACAAAACTTAGCTGTTCACCTCCACCTCACGGACAAGGGACACTCATTTGAGGACCAGATTGTGCACATTTTGGACCGAGAGCACAGATGGTTTTAGAGGGGGATGAAGGAAGCGGTTTCTGCTAAGACGGAAAGGCCTTCTCTTAAAGCTGCAGTATGTAACATTTTTTATAAACATATTTCTTCACTCTGTCACTATCTCCTGACAGACTGATGTTAGCCAGGTAATCTCTGAAAAAAAATATATATATATTGTCCCCTTGCTTCTCCAGGTGGTAAATAAGCATTTCTAAAAAGAAAAAGTGACCCGCCGTTTTCCAGCCAATAAAAACAGAGTTTGTAACCAGCCAATAAAAACAGAGCTTGAATTTGAATCAGCCAATAAAAACAGAGCTTGAATTTGAATCAGCCAATAAAAACAGAGCTTGAATTTGAATTTGAACAGACCACAAGGGGGCAGAGCCATATATGGCTCTGAGGGGGAGGGATCAGAATGCTTTGCCTGTTGAAATTTTTTCTAAGTGCTGCAGTTCTACAGAAACTGCAGACTTCACCTTTAATAGAGGAGGAGGCCTCAGATTCCAACTTTCAAAAACATATAATGCATCTTTGGGGCTGATTCCCAGACGTTTCACACATGATGGGAACAGAGGAGCCTCTTCTGTGATTTAGACTAACAGGGACCTTGGGAAACCCCTACTGTTAAGGTGTGAGGTGTGATTTGTCAATCTACATATGTATGTGTGTGTCCTCTCTCAACCTTTAAAGCATTGGTGTGATTTGTCAATTTACATACAGTAGGTAGTGTGTGCGTGTGTGTCCTCTGTCTTTATGTAGGATGTAGCCAACTGACTTGTTTTGTCAATTTACATAGGATGTGTGTGTGTTATCTCAGGTATGTGTGTGTGTGTGTGTTATCTCAGTCTTCAATTTACATAGGTATGTGTGTGTGTGTGTCAGCTCAGCATTTATAACTTTACTCTCACAGTCTGCTCTTATGGTACGTCCAGACCGAACAGCGTTTCAACTTCAAAAAAGCTCGTCACGCACGCAAGTGGACGCACTGGACCCACAGTGGTGTCTAGACCAGAACGCGACCAGAAAGAGAAGCTGCGGCGGCGTGGGGGGGGTAGGGGGGGGAGGAGCTTACCGGTACACCGAGTTCCTCACTGCACTCCGCGAGGCGAGGAGCTTTTTATTTCTGTCTCTGTAGAGCAGACTTGACTGGTCGTGAAGGACTTGTCGCGAACACACAGCTACAATGAGTTTCTCTTCCATAGTACATGACTCCGCGGGTTTTTTCTGTGTCCCACAAACAATACGTCACATAGTTGCGCAACACCCGTCCCCTCGTTACCGCGTCACATAGCTGACTCCCCTTTCTCTCCTCCCCGACTCTCCCTGATTGGTTGACAAAGCGTTGAACGGCGAAATCTTCAGCTAAATGGAGGCGTGCTTTGGAGGCTGACGCAGGTTCACGTGCACGGAAAACGCTTTCCAGCACGCTCAACACGCACGTGACGTGACGCCCGACGCCAGGAGGCGCCAGGAGGTGCGTCCCCCATTGACTTTGCATGTAAACTGGACGCTCCTGCAGTTGAGATCGCGTTCGGTCTGGATCCACCATTAGAATTGAGAAAGCCTTTTGGATGAAGGGCAAAATGTCTTCTGTTACAAATAAAGTCCAGTTGTTTCTGTATTGAACGCCTTTTTTGATTTTATCATGTCCTGGATGACTGAGAATCTTCACCAGCATGTGAACACTACATGCTCTCGTCAATATTTAATTTATTTTTGTGCATTACTGATAAAACGGATTGACAAATCTCAGGAAAGATCATGTAATATTGGATCATTTTCCTCGATAAATGACAAGTATAATACCCTGATGCATGCTCAATAATCCAGGTAGAAAAATCTAAAAAAGCTAAGTCTGGTCCTCTGGACATTCAAAAATTGAATGTCCAGAGGACCAGACTTAGCTTTTTTAGACAAGTATAATATTTTGTCTCATTTGTTTAACTGGGTTCTCTTTATCTACTTTTAGGACTTGTGTGAAAATCTGATGATGTTTTAGGTCATTTTTATGCAGAAATTTATAAAGTTTTAAAGGCTTCACAAACTTTCAAGCATCGCTGTATGTGTGAATTTAAAGTTATAATTGTGCCTGATGTTCACGTTTTCTGTGGTCCCTGCAGATGTTCAGCAGATGGTTCTGATTAAAGAAGCTCCTGAAGTACAGATGCTTGGGGTGGATCAACAGGATCCAGAGACCCTCAACATAAAGGAGGAAGATGAGGAACTGTGGACCAGTCAAGAGGGAGAGCAGTTTTGTGTGAAAACAGAGACTGATGACCCCGGGTTTGCATTCACTGCTGTTCCTTTGAAGAGTGAGGAAGATGAAGAGAAACATCTATTTTTACAGCTTCATCAGCACCAAGTAAAAGAGGAAGATCTTCCAACCAGCAGTTCAGCTGACCAGATGAAAGCATCAACTGGTGGAGAGGACTGTGGAGGAGCAGAGACTACCAGGAACCCAGATCTAAATACTTATGGAGATGATTGCAGCTCTTCAGAGACTGAAGTCAGTGAGGATGATGAAGGTGATGATGTGAATGACTCTGACTCTCAGCTAAAAGACTTATCAGACTCTGGGTCAGAACCTGAAGACGGTGACAAAGACTGGAAGAAGAGCAGAGCTCCTGAGTCAGGCGTAAACACTGTCAACAAATCTTGCAGCTTCACTGAGCACGGGAAACAATTTCACAAGACGAGTCAGTCAGTGACGTCTTCAAGTTGTTTGGTTGTCAAGGAATGTGTTGAAGTGAAGAAAACTGGAGGCTCAGTCGAGAAAAGACAGTCAAGACAGACCTCATTTAGTTGTAAAGACTGTGGAAAAATATTTAACAGAAAGTGTGATCTAAACAGACACATGATAGTTCACACAGGACAGAAAGCATTTGCTTGTGATTTTTGTGGGAAAAGGTTTGGATATAAGTCAGATTTAAACAAACACATGATAGTTCACACAGCACAGAAACCATTTGCATGTGATCTTTGTGGACAAAGGTTTGGATGTATGTCAATTTTAAACAAACACATGGGGATCCACATCATAGAAAAGCAGTTTAACTGAATAATAACCTTTGTTTTGTCTTTTTTTAATCTCATAAAATAACGCATTCCTTTCAGTAATGTTTTTTCTTTGTACCTTTATTACCAAACGTTTGATTTTTATATTTGACCATTAGATGGTGCTTTGATTTTTAATATGAGAGCTTCTGTAAAAATCTAGTTCAACTTACACCAGAAGAGGTACATCTTTCATGGTTAATAGTCACTGAGGAGTCCCATCTCAACGGTGGACGAAATGTGCAAACAAGCTACACACAGCTAAATGCACAGCAAACAGTTAAAATGTGCTGCAAACACATGAATACTGTAATCCTAACTCCTAAACAAACAAACAAACAAATGCAACAGAAAATAAATGAAACACACAATCCAAAAAAAAACAAAAAACGTGCTGCAAATACCAAAACAACTGAAAATGAGATGTGTTAAAAACAACAAAAAAAAGTATAGCCTACAGACCACTGGGGGGGGTTGTCCTCCAAGTCACATTGGACCAGACCCCCTGTAAATACATTTTAGCTGAGCTGCCACTTTCTAAAGTCATAATACTTTCATAGTATGCAAGGATATATAAAATGTCTCAAGTAAAGAGAGGTTTTGGTAATGTAAGTGTAGGAGGACAACGGAGTGTCTCCAGGATGTAAGAAATGTTTTGTTGAAAACAATGTGGAAATCCACGATGAAAGTGAAATCGCAAATGGATTTAACAATTATTTTGTGAAAGTTGGATCTAACCTTGCTGGAAAAATACCAAAATTGGACACAAATACGGGTCATTCTATTAATAGTAGTGTAAATAGCAAGTTAGCAAGTTTCTAAAGGGAACCGACAAGGAAGAAATATTGGGCCTCATGTAAGAACATGTTCGTATTTTTATCCTTAATTTCTCTTACTTTTGTTCGTACGAAGTGTTCGTACGAACATGCCACGTCAGATTCAACAAACACTTCTATCCTCAGGAAAAGTGTGTAAATGAGATGCGCAAATATGCTGAATCCCACCTGTTCTATCCACCTGCTCGTGCACGCGGAGAGGTCATTTACATAATTCCCACCCCTCAAAACACCATATAAGGCTACTTTCCTGCCTCTGACAGCAGGAAGTGTTCATTCATAAAATACATCGAGAAGTAAAAAGAAGAACTTTACGCGTTCGGAGATTGAAGTT
>JBBPBX010026685.1:0-20566 GCA_038048925.1 Garcialebias charrua | reverse complement strand
GTCACATTCCATGTCCCAAGAGAGAGAGGGTCAGAGCGCCAAGGTCCCCGCCGTCGGCCACTGCCCATGGCAACATGCACCTGGCTGGAATATGGTCCTGCTAATCGGATCAGACGCCGATGATGTGTGGATGTCCACATAAATAAATCCAAGTTATATTGTGCATAGAAATGTCACCAATCGTGTTTTTGGTTTTCTTAAATAACTGATCGTACAACATGTAGACTAGAGCTTGACCAGTACGGACATTTTGGCTATAACTGATACCGATAATGGGCTGGGGAGGCGAATGCCTATAACCGATATAATGGCTGAAAATGTTTGAGCTTTGTCCTCCCCCAAGAATTTCAGTGAACAGCGAGTGGAGTGGGCTTGTTTATTTAGCGCAGCTGTTAGCAACCATGAAGCTAAGCTAATCAGATTCATGCTAAATGTAGGTTTAAAGGGTAAATGGAGCTTATTTATATAGCGCTTTCCAGCCCCCTTTGAGGGGCCCCAAAGCGCTTTACAATACCAACCATCCACCCATTCATACACCGGTAGCGGCAGACTGCCATGCAAGGCGCTTTCCAGTCCTACTGGGAGCAACTTGGGGTTAAGTGTCTTGACCAGGGACACAACAACACATGGTGTGGGGAACCGGGATTCGAACCTCCAACCTTCCGATCGGGGGACGAATGCCATTACCACTACACCACGGCCGCCCCAGGTTTACAAGTGCACCTGTAAGCAGAATATAAACTGGTCATAAAAACAGTCTTCCCATTGTGCATTCACATTTTCTATCCTCCCCTATTCACCATAAAGTTATAAAGTGTGTTACAAAAATATAAATTAAACAACAAAACGTCCTTCCTGTTCATTGTTTAAACAGTCCCGTACGGTGAAGGTCTGATTAGTATTGACTGCAGCAAAGTTTATTTGTATTTGCAGAGAAGTAAAGATTTCAGACAAACAATGCATTTCATTGAGGACGACAAAGATAACGTTACTAACACTGATATTTTTTACCTCTACGTTAGATTTATTGTTCTGGATAAAGTTTTACAAAACAATAGCCTGTGCTAACTTTTTTTTTCCTCATTGAGCCACGAGAACTCATTTTCAAGAGAGATCTGTTTAGGGAGCAGATGGTGGGGGTTAAGGGCCTTGCTCAGGGGCCCAGAGTGGGGCAAATGAGGGTGGAGGCAGGTGTGGGTGTTTCACCTTTTCCACCCACATTTTGATGTTAACGGTACCGGGAGTTGAACCTGCGACTTTCCGATCACAGGCCCATATTCTCTAACCTCTGCGCCACCACTCCCCGATTGTTAGCTTGCTGACCTGAGAGGAGCGGGTTGGAGGATTGAAGAGAATTTAGTATTGTAGATTTTTTCTTCTTCTCCAGATTAGTTAAAATAAACTTACTCTGTTCAGCTACACTACAGAGTTGCTCCCTGCTTCTGCTGTGATGGTCAAAGTGAAACTTAAGTGAATGACCAGGACTTGAAAGTTGTCTTCATGCGCCCTCTGCTGGATGCTTTGTACAATTACGTCTGGTTCCAGGATTTTAGGGGTGAAAATGAGAAGTGCGTATATTGGTGGACAATGGGACAATCATCACAGATATCGATAAGACCCCAAACATCTATAATCAATCTAAAATATTGATCTTACTGATATACCAGTCAGGCTGTATGTAATATAGACCCTAAAACTAAAAACATAAATTATTGCACATCTGGCAACAGTGAACTGAAGTCTTTAGAGTTCACAAACTGTAAGCAGAGTATAAAATGTATTTCTTTGTGATTTAATATTTGGACGTTCTTGTCACCTGGGTGTCTGTATTTCAGTGTTTTTCCATGTAAACCCACATAAGGGAAATACACGTTTGTGTTTTTATTTTCTACATCTGCCTTATAATCTGTCTTTTTTGCTACTTTGATATCTTTGTTTTAACTTGTTAAAAAAATCTGTATTTCTCTCTTATGTTTGTCTATTGTTGATTGTTCAAGGAAAATCTACTGTTGCTGTTGTCATCATTCTTTAGTTTGTAGCAGGTCTCTCTTGTAAATGAGTCCTCGAGGCTCAATGAGATTAACCTGACTAAATAAAGGTTGAATGAAAAAATACACAGTACCGGTGTGAAAACTTAAAACAGTCTGAACCAAAATAATAATTTAAGAACACACTCCTCCCCAACACACACAAAATACGCTGTACTGTTTCATATTACACTCCAGTGGTTCCTCTACCATTATTCAAGGAGGGCGCCCCACCCTGTCAACACAACAGAGTGCCCCCCCAACAAAAGGTGGGAATGATGGTATCTTAAAGAAGCTACATACCCTCTTCATCTTCATCCTCATCTTCATCCTCGTCTTCCACTTCTCCATCAGGGCCAAATTCTTCCTCCTTAGGAAATAAATAAATAAATAAACAAACAAACAAACAAATAAAAGTACCGTATTCGTCTGACTTTAACACGCTCCTGTGTATAACACGCTTTGTCCAATTATTGCCAATATCTTTGAAAAAATCCGTAAATAATTTGCTTCGGTGTTTACCACGCATCTATTATGCGTCACCGCTACGCGACGCGTCAGCGCATCATTTGCCCTGCTTAAAATGGCGGCCATAGAAGCGAGCGAGTACAAAGGACTTCGGTAAACACGGTAAAAACAATTATTTCTTTGCGAGAAAAAACATATTTCTTAGCTGAGATTAAAGCACAAGGGTGTCATGAGCTTAACCGTTTCACGAAATGTTCAAATCAGCTGGATTAAAAAAAGTAGTTCGCCGATTTGCATCCATGCGGGTGGGACGCTTTATTTCAAGTCAAGTCAAGTCAATTTTATTTCTATAGCACAGTTAAAACAGATAAACTGTTATCAAGGTGCTTCACACACACAACATAAAAGAGGTTTAAAAATTTACAGAAACCGTAACACACATCACTAGTAACAATCATGATATTAACAGCAGTAAAAGTAAATAAAAATGTATAAGAACAATATTAAAATGAAAAACACAGTAAAAAAGCACAGTAAAAAAAAATATAAATATATATATATATATATATATATAGTACACTAGGTCAGCTCACACAGTATGAAACACCAGAGAGAACAGATGAGTTTTTAGCAGGGATTTGAACATGTGAAGGGAGGAGGCCTGTCTAATGTTGAGGGGCAGGTTGTTCCAGAGTTTGGGGCCGGTGACTGAAAATGCTCGGTCTCCTCGGAGCTTCAGTCGAGTTTTTGGGACCGCCAAGAGCATCTGATCAGATGATCTCAGGGCCCGCGGTGGAACATATGGTTCCAGCAGCTCACAGAGGTAGAGGGGAGCGAGGCCATTTAGACATTTGTAGGTCAACAACAGGATTTTAAAGTCGACTCTAGTTCGCACGGGGAGCCAGTGCAGGGAGGAGAGAACAGGTGTAATGTGCTCAAACCTACGTGTACCGGTTAAAAGCCGAGCTGCTGCATTTTGCACGAGCTGAAGGCGTGAGAAGGAGGCCTGACTGATCCCAGCATATAGTGCATTACAATAATCCAGGCGGGTTGTGATGAATGCATGGATTAGTGTCTCAAGATCAGATCTGGACAGCACCGGCTTGAGCTTAGCTACCTGCCGCAGCTGGAAAAAGCTCTTCTATTTCTTTTAATTTAGCTAAATAAACACTTAAAAAAATACATTTCTTAGCTGACATTATAGCACATGGGTTCCTGAGCTTAACCAATTCACGAAATGTTCAAATCAGCTGGATTTAAAAATCTGTGGTGTGGTTTATGAGTTACGGTATCTTGCTAACAAAAACAGCTAAATGCAGCTACATCCAGAGCAGGAGGCGGGCAGCGACAGTCAGTCCGACCAGAGGAGGCTTTTTTCGGACACATGAGCTAGAAACGGTCTGGAAGTGTCTCCCTAGCGGACAAAAGTGGTACTGCACCATTTTTTTGCCCAAAATGAAAAACGGCGAATCAGAGCCAAAAATGGGTCTAAAAATATGGAAACAATCCATAAATAATAACACGCTTCGGTGTATAACACGCAGGACATTCAAATGAGCAAAAAAACAGCGTGTTATAGACCGACGAATACGGTAGTGAAACTTCCTACAATTTTTTTATTTACCTCATCTTCACCACTGACTTCCTCGTCATCCTCCTCGCCTACTTCCTCTTCGTCTTCCTCATCGTCCTCATCCTCATCAAAGTCTTCTTCCTCCCCATCTTCATCTTCCTCCTCTACATTTGCAAAATAAAAAAGACGAAAGACCAAGAGCAGCAGCCATCTGTTAATTTTATTCACTTTTAGGCAGTATCGACAAAACTACCCGTAAAAAGCGAATATCTGTCTTTGATTTTGAAACATCTGTTCGTTTTTTTTAAAGAAATAACTACGACAAATAACACACTCAGGAACTTAAACCTTTCCTGCCTCCTGGAAGACCTGATGCACCTCTCACCTTCATCTTCCTCATCCGCGCCCTCTCCTTCCACCTCTCCGTCAGAGTCAGAGGCTTCCTTGTCCTCCATGTCGTAACCATCCAGGTAGGTGAGCTGCGGCAGCAGCTTGAAGACGCTCTCTCTGTAGTCGTTCAGGTTTGTTACTTCACAGTTGAACAGATCCAAACTCTTCAGCTTGTCCAGCTTTTTCTGTTGATCAAACGCAGAGATGAGAGGTTGCTGTGTCTTTGAGTATTTATAAAAGTGCTATACAAATAAAATGCATTATTATTATTATTATTATTACTGGACTCAGAACCTTCAAAGTATTTAAGAGGACGAGATGTTCTTTCTGATGACAGCTCTGCCACATAATTCTGTTACACCTCCACCATTTATTGAACTACCCTACTTGATATTTCTTTTATTTGTATGACGGCACATTAAGTTCTGAAATATCTGAGACATGAGCTCAGAGAAGTGATTGGTCTGGAGCAGATGATCCTACTCTGTTCATATAAATGAAAAACTGTAAGAACAGCTGCACTGATGAGGACAAAAATTAAATATGTGGATACATACCTTCATTCCTGGAATATCTTACAAAAAAATCTGAAGATCTCGACCTTGACTTCTCTAAATGATTTTGAGAATCTGTTGGACTCCTGGTAAAAACCGATGCAGACATGTTCCTGTTTTTGATTTTATACATCTGCCTTATAATCTGTCTGTTTTGCTACTTTGACATCTTTGTTTTAACTTGTTTAAAAAAAAAATCTGTATTTCTCTCTCATGTTTGTCTATTGTTGATTGTCCAAGGAAAATCTACTGTTGCTCATTCTTTCATTCATCATTCTTTGTTTGTAGCAGGTCTCTCTTGTAAATGAGTCCTCGAGGCTCAATGGGATTAACCTGCCTAAATAAAGGTTGAATGAAACATACCAACGGTTCCAATGTGCTGATGTCTTTCAATTTGTTGCCACTCAGGTTTAGATGTGTGAGGTTTGGGAGTTTCTCTGCTAAAGCATCAAGGCCGCCACTGATTCTGTTGTCACTCAGTTCCAGCTGAAAGAGACGAGAGGTTATTGCAGCCCACTCGCAGCCTAACATCTGTATGGAAAAACATCTGTATGGAAACATGACCAACCAGTCCTACCTTTTTCAGTTTTCTTAGTTTAGGTAGATTGGACACAGACATTAAGCCAACGTTTATCAAACTGAGAAATTCCAGGTTGACAAACTCAGCTGTGAGGCCTTCAATTTTCCCTTCAGGTGATCGACAATTATCAAGGACAAGTTCCCGTACCTAAAAGTAAAAAATATATAATATCAAGAAAAGGCAACATTCACTTCTTTTAGTATAAACACAAAAAATCTAAAACGTTCAAAATGTTCAATTCTTTTTACAGACACACTGAAAGCATTAATTCACTTTAAAAATGATTCAAACATGGCAACATTTTGAACGCGCCAATTCATTTTGAATTCACTTTAACTTTGAGAAATAATGTGTGTACTGAAAGTTTTATGCAAAATGCTCTAGTTATTTTTGAAATAACTGAGAAGTGTTTCATCTCAGTTATGGAATATCCTTATAATAATGCAAAGACAATTTTGAAAAACGTCAAACTCAAGAATATTTACATTTACTTTCATGTATATTAAAATAATACAAACAAATAGATCAAGTCAAGATGTACTTCTTTGGTTTTAAACATGCAGGCATTAAAAAGGAAACAGATTTTTATTGTGAGTCAAGCTAAAACATATTGATCCAGACTTAATGTTCAGTTTTGAAAATGTTTGCATCAATTTTATCATTACAATTTTTACACATAAATGTAAAAAAAAAAAAAAAAGTTTATGAAATCCGATAGTTTTGAAATGGGCTCCCTGGGCTGCCACCTTACCGTGGTGGAGGGGTTTGAGTGTCCCAATGATCCTAGGAGCTATGCTGTCAGGGGCTTTATGCCCCTAGTAGGGTCACCCAAGGCAGACAGGTCCTAGGTGAGGGACGAGACAAAGCGCAGCCCACAAGACCCCTTATGATGAATAATATAAATGGAAACAATGTTCCCTCGCCCGGACGCGGGTCACCGGGGCCCCACTCTGGAGCCAGGCCCGGAGGAGGGGCACGTTGGCGAGCGCCTGGTGGCCGGGCTTTCACCCATGGAGCTCGGCCGGGCACAGCCCGAAGAGGAGACGTGGGTCCCCCTTCCCATGGGCTCACCACCTGTGGGAGGGGCCAAAGGGGTCGGGTGCATTGTGGAATGGGTGGTGGCCGAGGGCGGGGACCCTGGCGGTCTGATCCTCGGCTACAGAAGCTGGCCATTGGGACATGGAATGTCACCTCTCTGGTGGGGAAGGAGCCTGAGCTAGTGTGTGAGGTTGAGAGGTTCCGGCTAGAAATAGTCGGACTCACCTCAACGCATGGCTCTGGAACCAGTTTCCTTGAGAGGGGTTGGACACTCTTCCACTCTGGAGTTGCCCCTGGTGAGAGGCGCCGAGCAGGAGTGGGCATACTTGTTGCCCCCCATCTTGGTGCCTGTACGTTGGGGTTCACCCCGGTGAACGAGAGGGTAGCCTCCCTTCGCCTACGTGTGGGGGGACGGGCTCTGACTGTTGTTTGTGCCTATGCGCCAAACGGCAGCGCAGATTACCCACCCTTTTTGGAGTCCTTGGAGGGGGTATTGGAGGGTGCGCCTCCTGGGGACTCCCTTGTTCTGCTGGGGGACTTCAACGCTCACGTGGGCAATGACAGTGAGACCTGGAGGGGTGTGGTTGGGAGGAACGGCCCCCCTGATCTGAACCCGAGTGGTGTTCTGTTGTTGGACTTCTGTGCTCGTCATGGATTGTCCATAACGAACACCATGTTCAGGCATAAGGGTGTCCATATGTGCTCTTGGCACCAGGACACCCTAGGTCGCAGTTCGATGATCGACTTTGTTGTCGTCTCATCTGATCTGCGGCCGCATGTCCTGGACACTCGGGTGAAGAGAGGGGCGGAGCTGTCAACTGACCACTACCTGGTGGTGAGTTGGCTCCGATGGTGGGGGAGGATGCCGGTCAGACCTGGCAGACCCAAACGTATTGTGAGGGTCTGCTGGGAACGTCTGGCAGAGTCTCCCGTAAGACGGAGCTTTAACTCCCACCTCCGGGAGAGCTTTGAACACGTTCCGAGGGAGGCGGGGGACATTGAGCCCGAGTGGGCCATGTTTCGCGCCTCTATTGTCGAGGCAGCTTATCGGAGTTGTGGCCGCAAGTTAGGGCTGGGCGATATGGAAAAAATCATATATCACGATATGGACTTTTTTATATCACGATAACGATATATATCACGATATATACAACACGATGTGTGTGTGTGTGTGTACAGGAAAAATTTGGACCAAAGTTTTTTTATTTTATTATTTTACTACAGATAGTTACAATTATAAGAATGTGAACAAAAAGAACAAGGAAATTTGGACCAAAGTAGAAACTAGATCTACCTAAGATCTACCTTAATTCAAGGAGTACGATTATGGAATGACTTAATGACAAATGACAAATGTTAAGGAAGCCAAATCATTCCTTGTATTTAAGAAACTGGTAAAAAATGAATTGCTAAAAAAAAAAATGAATCTAATTTAATGTGTGATATATGTGAATTGAAAATTGACTGAGTTATTTACTTATTTTGTTATTATAGAAAATATTGTTTGAACTGTTATTAGATGAATAAGGAGCAGATTTAATAAGATTTATTCTTCATCTGCTACCTTTCATTTTATTTTTTTATTTTTTTTCTATTATGAATACGTTAATTGTTGTATTTCATATTATAAAATGAATAAACTAACAAACAAACAAACAACTCCTTTTCTACTTTGGTCCAAATTTTTCCTGCAGGTGGCGGTAAAACAACAGCTGCTAATGAAACTCACGAAGAAGAAATCCGCTCTGAAGTTTGAGTAAACAAAGCAAGAAACAGAAAAGAGAAAACGTTGCGTTTGATTGCGGTTCTGTTGTGTCTCTGGTCTGTTTTGTATTGGTTAACTGGACCCGAGTTCGGACTCGGTTGGACTCTGGGTTCGTGTCCTCTGGACCCATTTTGTCTCCGAGTTTCAGCGGAGCGAAATAATGGAAGCTAACAAGGTGAGCTTCCCCCTCTTTTTGGTAAAAGTTATTCTTCTTGGGCTGCCTGTGCAGCTGTTTTCTCCTTGTTGAGACACCGGCTTCATGCGCCTGCGGCTCTGTTGCTCTCGAGTTTAACAACGTAAAGCATGTGTCGCAAACCCGCGCGTGCGTCAAACATAAAGCAGCGCCGTCATCTCGCAAAACCCCATATGAAGCTTCTTTGCGACAGTTATTTTTTTATTCTTATTTATCACGATAGAGACGATAGAAGGAAAGTAGCACGATAGACACGTTTCTATCGTCCCCACGATATATATCGTCATATCGCACAGCCCTAGCCGCAAGGTTGTTGGTGCCTGTCGTGGTGGCAACCCTCGAACCCGGTGGTGGACACCGGCGGTGAGGGATGCTGTCAAGCTGAAGAAGGAGTCCTATTGGGCCTTTTTGGCCTGTGGGACCCCGGAAGCAGCAGATAGGTACCGGCAGTCCAAGCGGCATGCGGCTCGGGTGGTTGCTGAGGCAAAAACTCGGGCGTGGGAGGAGTTCGGAGAGGCCATGGAGAATGACTTCCGTACGGCTTCGAGGCGATTCTGGTCCACCATCCGGCGTCTCAGGGGGGGAAAGCGGTACGCGACCAACACCATTTATGGTGGGGATGGCGTGCTGTTGACCTCAACTCGGGATGTTGTGAGTCGGTGGGCGGAATACTTCGAAGACCTCCTCAATCCTACTGGCACGTCTTCCACTGAGGAAGCGGAGCCTGGGGACTTTGGGTCGGGCTCTCCAATCTCTGGTGCTGAGGTCGCCAAGGTGGTTAAAAAGCTCCGCGGTGGCAAGGCTCCGGGGGTGGATGAGATTCGTCCTGAGTTCCTTAGGGCTCTGGATGTTGTGGGGTTGTGTTGGCTTACGCGACTCTGCAATATCGCGTGGACATCGGGGGCAGTTCCCTTGGATTGGCAGACTGGGGTGGTGGTTCCCCTATTCAAAAAGGGGGACCGTAGGGTGTGTTCCAACTATAGAGGGATCACACTCTTAAGCCTCCCTGGTAAGGTCTATTCAGGGGTTCTGGAGAGGAGGGTCCGTCGGATAGTCGAACCTCGGATTCAGGAGGAGCAGTGTGGTTTTCGTCCTGGTCGTGGAACACTAGACCAGCTCTACACCCTCAACAGGGTCCTGGAGGGTGCGTGGGAGTTTGCCCAACCAGTTTACATGTGCTTTGTGGACTTGGAAAAGGCATTCGACCGCGTCCCTCGGGGGGTTCTGTGGGGGGTACTCCGGGAGTATGGGGTACCAGGCCCATTGATATGGGCTGTTAGGTCCCTGTACGACCGGTGTCAGAGCTTGGTCCGCATCGCTGGCAGTAAGTCAGGCTCGTTTCCGGTGAGAGTTGGACTCCGCCAAGGTTGCCCTTTGTCACCGATTCTGTTCATAACTTTTATGGACAGAATTTCTAGGCGCAGCCAAGGTGTTGAGAGGATCCGTTTTGGTGGCCTTAGAATCGCTTCTCTGTTTTTTGCAGATGATGTGGTCCTATTGGCTTCATCAGTTCGTGATCTACAGCTTTCGCTGGAGCGGTTTGCAGCTGAATGTGATGCGGCCGGGATGAGGATCAGTTCCTCCAAATCCGAGGCCATGGTCTTGAGCCGGAAAAGGGTAGCATGCCCTCTCCGGGTCGGGGAGGAGGTCCTGCCCCAAGTGGAGGAGTTTAAGTATCTCGGGATCTTGTTCACGAATGAGGGAAAACTGGAGCGTGAGATCGATAGGCGGATAGGTGCAGCGTCCGCAGTGAAGCGGGCGCTGTACCGGTCTGTCGTGGTGAAGAGAGAGCTGAGTCAAAAGGCAAAGCTCTCAATTTACCGATCGATCTACGTTCCCACCCTCATCTATGGTCA
Source organism: Garcialebias charrua (assembly GCA_038048925.1). NCBI lineage: Eukaryota > Metazoa > Chordata > Actinopteri > Cyprinodontiformes > Rivulidae > Garcialebias > Garcialebias charrua. Next base: position 10,122 of record JBBPBX010026685.1, on the reverse strand, counting down.
TGAGCTTTGGGTTATGACCGAAAGAACAAGATCTCGGATACAAGCGGCTGAAATGAGTTTTCTCCGCAGGGTGGCTGGACTCTCCCTTAGAGATAGGGTGAGAAGCTCAGTCATCCGGGAGGGACTCGGAGTAGAGCCGCTGCTTCTCCACATCGAGAGGAGCCAGTTGAGGTGGCTCGGGCATCTGGTTAGGATGCCTCCTGGACGCCTCCCTGGTGAGGTGTTCCGGGCATGTCCCACCGGGAGGAGACCCAGAGGAAGACCCAGGACACGCTGGAGGGACTATGTTTCTCGGCTGGCCTGGGAACGCCTTGGGATTCCCCCAGAGGAGCTGCTCCAAGTGGCTGGGGAGAGGGAAGTCTGGGCCTCCCTACTTAGGCTGCTACCCCCGCGACCCGACCCCGGATAAGCGGAAGAAAATGGATGGATGGATGGATAGTTTTGAAATGATACTAGTTTAGTTTAAAACGTTATTCTTCACATGTATTACTTATTTAGGTCATCTAAATCTATTGCTGTATTGTATAAACTAAAGGACTTGTTAAATGATAGGGCTCTTTATTTGCTGTATAACTCAATTTTTGTTCCACATTTAATTTATTGTGTGGAGGTTTGGGGTAAAGCCTGTACAACTATAACAAATTCTATTTTTATTTGACAGAAAAGAGCGGTGAGAATTATTGCTAGAAAGACTTATCGTCATCCATCCAATGTATTATTTAAACAACTCAAATTATTGAAGTTTTATGAATTGGTTGATTATAATATTTTGTTGTGCTACCGACAAATGTTCAAATGTTTTTCATAAAGAGAGAAAGCTGTTACAGTTTAAAAGGAACTGAAATGTTTGTTAAACCTAGATACTGTATAGGACTACAGGTAGCCCCCGACTTACGAGCGAGTTCCGTTCCTATTTTGTAAGACGAAAATTCGTACGTCGGAACACGAAACACGAGTTCTCGTAAGTCCGGATTTTTGGTCATAAGTGGGAAAATTTATGCTAGCGCTACTACGAACACTCGTTTTTCATCACAAATGTTCATACTAGTTCATAAACATGCTCAGAAACTTGTTTCCAAACGGTTAGCTAGCACACTTTTATCTAAAAACACATAAAAGCGCTGTATTTTTTGTATGTTCTTTACAAATTTACTGCTCGTTCGCCAGCTCGTAAGTCTGGAACCTCGTAAGTAAGAGCGCTCGTATGTCGGGGACTACCTGTAGTTTGAAGGGACATTTTATTTCGAATAAAGGAGTGGAATTGTGGAATGTTTTGGAAAAAGATGTTAAAGATGTAAACTCTGTGATGAAATTAAAAAAAGTATCAGGTCTAAACTGCTAGCAAAATACTAAAGCTTTAAGTAAAGCATTCAAATGTACAGTACCGGTACACTGTATTTGTTAAGTGTTGAGTGTGAAATGTTACTAAATTGATCTGTTATTTCTAGGTTATTGTTTAAATTGATTGTTTGAAATTGTTTTGTTTTTGTTTTTAAAGGGGCAGACAAAATAAGAAATTTTTCTTCTTTCTGCCACCTTTCATTTTATGTATTTTAATTATTTCAAATTTATTAAATGTTTTTCCACATTATCTTTTATGTTGTTTTTTTTTCTTTTCTTTTTAATATGTAAAATGAAGAAAACTTTAATAAAATAAATAAAAATTAAATTACCAAATTTAAAGAGCTCTTACGGTAAATTACATAACAAGTCAGGCTGGTTGCGCAATAACTGAACAAAGCCTCGCGAAAGTTGTTCGTCGAAAATCTTGATTACTCAAGTAAAACACTCGGCTCCTGTTCTGAAAGCACTCTGTGACACTGTATTCTTCTTTAAAAAACCAGCAGCAGTTTGTGCAGCCTGATGATGCAGTCACCAATAACAAATACGATAATTTCTGGAGCTAACTGCTAGCATAGCCTCTTTTAAACGCGCTCGTGCGATGTTTTCTGGAGCTAGCTGGCTAACGGCTAGCATAGCTCCTTTTAAACGGCTCGTGCAGAAGAAGCTCGAGCGCTCAGTCTGCCGCCATTACACCGACGGAAAGGATGAGAAAAGCTTTTATTTTTCTCCATGAACAAGCTGTCACCACGGGGGAAATGGAGTATTCGTGATCGAAAATGCCAGATTGTTAAAGACTCGCTTTCGTGTCGAAGTTTTGAAGAGAGAACGGAAATGTAGTTTGAAAAAGAAAAAAACAAAGATGGAGACGGTCCCTGCTTTCTCCCAGGGCTTCAAAGACGAAACAACATGGCGAATGCTACAGTTTGCAGCTCGCTGAGCACCATCATGGCGGAAAGTCATGTTAACGATGAGCAATCGCAGCTGCTTGAACGTTACTAAATGTGTGTTTCGATGTGAAAATCCTGTTTTTAACTCGTGCACGACTCGAGTGGAAAGTCGTCTTTTTGTCTGCCCACGTACGAAGCGTGGCGCACCGGATCTCCGTGTCACCCAGACACGGGGCTGACTCGGTCAGACGCAGCCGCTGACCGCTACATCCCACTCGGTTAATTTCAAACGAGCAGTGTGGCCACAGAAACACCGTGGAGCGCGGAAAGACTCCGGTTCGAGCCTAAAGCCGGATTCATCGGGTTGTCTTTGATCGCTCAGGAACGGGGTAATATGGCGGGAACCAACTGAACAAGCTAGCTGCTGCACCAGACCAGACTTCATGTAAAAAACATGCGATTTTAGACCCGCAATAACAAAAAGGAAGCACAGCGGATGTGTAATCAAACAAGCTGTACTATTTAAAAAACTTTGGCATTACTAGTTAAAACGTACATTTAAAAAAAGCTGTAGTGGTTACTTATTTTGTATAACTGTTTCTACTGTCTTAAGCTAAGAATAACTTATTTTTTATTTTAGCTGATTAGTTATCTGATTGTAACATTATTATATAGTCCGCAGAAGCGTTATGATATACTAATCGTGACTCGTTGATTAAAGTGAAATTTAACCCCTGAAGCTTTTCTGTGCATTTGATTAAAGCTCTGGTTGTAGCATCGTGCTAGCAGCAAACATGGCTTCCGACAGGGCTGAGAGCCCAGCCCCGCGAGCAGCTTTTACACCCGGTGCTCCGGAGGTGAAGTCCGGCGGAGCTGAACCGTGAGTGCCGCGACAGAAACTGTTCAAGCGGGGATGATGTCCCGGAGCCGGCCCGGGGGGGACCCGCCGTTTGAAAGTGTAGCTCGTCGCCTCCATACTATTATCCGCCCTGCAGTGCACGAGGATGAAGCTCGTGCTGCTGGATGTTTCACGCTCCGATACAAAGAAACGAAACGTAACAGAAAAATAAACAAAAGCCATGTGGTCACTGGAGCAGAGCTGGAGGAAACTTGGTTTTTTTAAAAAGCACGACTCACATCAGACGGTGTCCTGTTTCGTAGCTCCAAGTGGATCCTCTTCTTCATTTCCATCTTCCCGCTGACAAAGTTCAAACTTGCTTCTCTCTTGGATGATTTTTTATTTATTTATTTGCTTCAGTTCAAAGGCAGAGATGCCCTGATGGAGGAGAACACGGGGCTGTGTGATGAGCCGAACGCTAAGTTAGTAGGAGAGAAGGGAAACCATGGAGGGAAGCGGGACTGAAACTAAATATGTGCTCCACGGCGCCCCCTGCGTCCAGAGAGGCGCACTGCAGGAGCCACGTCTGTTCCACAGCGCCCCCTGCGTCCAGAGAGGCGCACTTTTTTTTAAACAAGTACAGTACAGTACTGTACATGTACAAAAAGATCCTTAAACTGTTACACATAATATATCCTACTAATCAATTCATGAAGAAATGTTTACATTTACACTACTTTTTATATCTACACTACTACTGATATATATATATTATTTTTTACTAGCCTTATTGCATATGCCACTTTACAGTATACCAATATCAACTACCTCATACATATACTGTGTAGTGTGTACATAAACTTCATATGCTGTTTTGTCACTCTATTACAAATGTCAATGTCAGAACCTTCATTTTATTTTATAGATATACTTTTTATACTTTTATACTTCTTTCGACTTTTCCCTTTTCAGGGGTCGCCACAGCGAGTCATCCTCCTCCACCTCACTCTGTCCTCTGCATCCTCTGTCCTCACTCCAACTACCTTCATGTCCTCTCTAACTGCATCCATATATCCTAATTCTACTCCTCACGTTCAAAGCTATCCACAACCTTGCCCCTCCTTATCTATCTGACCTCCTACAAATCTCCATCCCATCACGCTCTCTCAGGTCCTCCTCTTCACTACAACTCCATGTACCCTCTGCCCGCCTCTCCACCATGGGGAGCAGGGCCTTCACCTGCTCTGCCCCTCACCTCTGGAACGCTCTACCGCCCGACCTTCGAAACACCACCTCCCTTTCTCTGTTCAAGACTGCCCTGAAAACACATCTCTTTAGACTAGCTTATCATTAACTTTACTAAATGTATTTTTATCTTCCATTTTATATCCTTTATGTATTTTATATTTCAATTTGTCGCTGATAATGTTTGCTCTGTATTCACTGTGTTGGTTTGTTAAGTGTCCTTGGGTGTCATGAAAGGCGCTTTTAAATAAAATGATTATTATTATTATTATTATATCTCCTCTGTGTCTTTTTCCTGCAGCTGCATTTCTAACATCCTTCTACCAATATACCCACTGTCCCTCCTCTGGACATGTCCAAACCACTGTCCCTCCTCTGGACATGTCCAAACCATCTCAGTCTGGCCTCCCTAACTTTATCTCCCAGTTGTTCAACATGTGCTGTACCTCTGATGATCTCATTCCTGATCTTATCCATCCTTGTCACTCCTAAGGAGAACCTCAACATCTTCATTTCTGACACTTCCAGTTCTGTCTCCTGTCTTTTTGTCCATGTCTCTGTCTCCTGTCTTTTTGTCCATGTCTCTGTCTCCTGTCTTTTTGTCCATGTCTCTGTCTCCTGTCTTTTTGTCCATGTCTCTGTCTCCAGACCATACAACATAGCTGGTCTCACCACTGTCTTGTAAACTTTTCCTTTGACCTTTGCTGACACCTTTTTGTCACAAATCACTCCTGAAACTTTTCTCCATCACTCCATCCTGCCTGGACTCTCTTCTTCACCTCTTTACCACATTCCCCATTTTCCTGGACAGTGGACCCCAAGTACTTGAAGTCCTGCACCTTTGTGACCTCTGACCCTTGTAGCCTCACTGTTCCACCTCCTCCCTCTCATTCACACACATGTACTCTGTCTTACTACGGATGACTTTCATTCCTCTTCTTTCAAGTGGATACCTCCACCTCTCCAAGTTCTCTTCCACCTGTTCCCTGTTCTCACCACAGATCACACATACTTTTATACTACTATGCAAAAACTCAGGACAGTATTACACTTTTATTATTTCATTTTATGCTTATGTTTATTAAATGTTTTAGTGTTAAAATGGTTACTGTTGCACTGAAGGGACTGAGAGAAATGCAATTTCAATCCTGTGTATGTCCTGTACATATTGCAGTTTTGACAATAAAGTTGACTTTGACTTGACTTTTGACTTTGAAATATATTAAAACAATTGACTCCAACCGTAAATTTTGCAAAGAGCACTCTGAAACAATCAGTCATTTATTTTGGAATTGTTATATCATAAAGACATTTTGGAAGCATTGTAATAATTTTATTCGTAATATTGATTCAAATTTTTCATTAAGATATGAACACATTATTTTTGGCTTTCATGAAAAGAATATTAATGTTTAAAAAAACCTAGCAATTAATTTAATTATGATATTTGGCAAATACTGTACCATAAATGTACCGGTAAATTTTCATCATCTTCGCCTTTTTTTTCAGTTTTAATTAAAGAAATAGAATTATATTTATGCACCATTTCTAAGAGTAACAACAAAAAAGCTATAGACACGTTTGAATGCTGTAGCTCCTTGAATATATTTAATGTATAATTTTTTTTTTATGTACTCATTGTAGAAACCTGGCACCCCCCTGGCATAGTTCATTTCTGCTTTTTTATTTTTTTATTGTTCCTTGTTATCTTGTTCTTATGTTCACATTCTTGTAATTGTATCTGTATTGAAAAAAAAAAAATTTTACAAAAAAAATCCTGCAATGACAATCATGGCTCGAGACCTAAGGCAGGCATAACAAAAAAGAGAAAAAAGGCAAATAATCACATGAAAATATGTTTTGGGCAACTTACAACAGAAATTCGTTACAGAGGGTTTTAGTTTTTAGGGCTTTTTGGGCCACCGTACTTTTGCATTGGTACAATACTTTAAAGCAGATAAGTAAGAAGAGATATACGGTACAGTAAGTAGAAAACACTATAAATCTAGGTTTTAGCATGGAGAATTTACAGCTGTGGATGTAAAATTTGTACTAGGTGTGCAAATCTCTCTGTGTCTGGAGAATCGATTCGATTCTGATTTTTGGTGTCACGATTCGATTCAAAATCGATTTTTCGATTCAGAAACGATTTTTGATTAAGAAACGATTTTTCTATTAATGGTCATACATTTAGTTTCAGTTTTGTAACTGACAAGCTGAAAAGAATAAACAACAATGTAAACAAATGGAACATTTGTTTAAAACAATAATTTTAGGTTCCTTATTGTATCAAATTTTTTGCATCGTTTGATATTTATACCAAAAATAGGAACAAATAATACAGGAATGCATTAAATTCTGTAAGTTAAATAACCAGTATTAGCTTTTTGCTGTAGAAGATTATTGTTTGAATTGATTGTTTGAACTTGTTTTGTTTTTGAAAAAAGGGGAAGATAAAATAAAATTTCTTCTTCTTTCTGCCACCTTTAATTTTATGTATTCTTTTATATACAATGAGATATGGTTTTATTTTCTTTATCTTTTGAGTTTTAATGTAAAAAAAAAAAATCGATTTTGGGGCTTTTAGAATCGATTCTGAATCAACAGGACTAAGAATCTAGATTATTTTAAAAATCGATTTTTTTTCCCTGCACCCCTAATTAGTATTACATTTACAACAAAAACTTTCTTACTTGAGATATTTAAACAAAAGAAACCAAACGGTATAGTTTTAGCGTCAAATGGTAGGTCAATTTCTAACTTTCTATTTACAAACAAGAAAATGTCTTTCCAGAACACCTGAGTATGAGAACAGTCCCAGAAGAGATGATGTTCTCCTCAGAGCTGTGGCAGAGTGAACACTGCAGGTACTTGGAAATTATATAGTTTACAGGATAACATTTATGCAGAATCTTTAGGGACACTTCTCAAATCTTATTAGTTATAAAGTATTTTCAGGTAACAACCAAACATTTTTCCAACAGCTCATTAAATGAATTATCCCAGAAGAATATTTCCAGAGAGGCGCACTGCACAGAGAGGACATGATGCTGCTGCTGTTGAGAAGTCACGTGATCTTTTCTGTGTTCAGTTTGTATAAGCTGCAGAAGAACTCAACATCATTATCATTCTTTGTCTCTTGTAAATGTTTATATTTATTAAATTTGTTCATTTTTTTTTTACAAAAGAAACAATACAAGACAATCTCATAAATGATAGTGTACAAAATGTAAAAAAAGGAAAGGTAGCAGAAAGAAGAATCCATCTTATTATATCTGCCCCTTACTTCCAACAATCAGATTAAACAACAATAATCAACCATGTAAACAAAAATAATTTTCAACCAACTTTTTTCAACAATCAGATTAAACAATAATAATCTTCAACCAACAGTACAAAATGACTAACTCTTTCTAATTTTCTAACTAATACAATACACATTACGCTATTTCATATATATTTTTTAACACATTTGTTTTGATCATTTTTTTAAATGTAAACATTGACTTGGCATTTTTAACTACATTCTCCAAGCCATTCCATAATCTAATTCCCTGGATTGAGGTAGAACGTCCCTTCAAACTGGTTCTGAATTGTGGTTTTACAAACATCTCTGTCCCCTTAAGATTATAACAACTTTGTCTTTTAACAAAGTGCATTTGGATATTTAAAGGTAATGCATTATTTTGAGCTCTATACATAACTGATAAAATATTATAGTCTACCAAATCATGGAACTTCAATAACTTTAGTTGATAAAATAATGTATTTGATGGATGACGGTAATGCTTTCTAGTGATAATTCTTACAGCTCTTTTCTGTAATACAAAAATAGGTTTTGTGATTGTTTTACACGCATTCCCCCAAACATCAATACAATAGATTAAGTGTGGAACAATGATTGTGTTATACAACAAATACAGAGCTTGTAAATGAGGTTCTTTACAGGAAAGAAATGCAGGCACGTAGGCCCCCACCCTCTCATCTCCACCCAAGAGACCTGTAAATAAAAAACAGGTACACACAATAAACATTCACATAAAAACAAAAAAATGCTTATGACACCTTTGAACAACTGAAGGCACCGAGAAAAAACAACCTGACGAGTTCCTTTAAAAATCCTACAAATAATCAGATTTATTGTTCTGGATTTATTTCATATTGTATGGAAACATACAGTGATGACATTGTGTGACATTATTATTATTATTATTATTATTATTATTATTATTATTATTATTATTATTATTATTATTATTATTATTATTATTATTATTATTACAAAGTTTTTAATGTTTGAAAATAAAAAGCATGCTGCCTGGTTGTATCTAAGACCAGGAGGTGGCGCTGTAACATCAGTGACCATATTTGGTCAACGTGTGTTGTGTTCACTGAGCTCTTTGCTTTTAGCTGTAACATCAGTGATGCAAGAGAGTAGATGTGGAGGTTAAAGAGGAACTTACCCCAAAATTAACTTTTTTTATCTGATAAACTCCCTAGAATGTGTGTAAAATGTTGTATAGCACTATGTCAGTGTTAATTTTCATGTTTTGTGCATATTTGTTTAAATCGGCAATATTTGGTCCAAAAACGTGTTTACACTAATCCTATGGGTTGAACTGTGGTACTGCAGCCTAATTTTCTTATTGGTCAAGGACTGTTCACTCTGACGTCACATCCTCTGCTGGGTTAGTATAAAAGGTTCAAGCAGAGCCACTCCCCTGCAGAGATCGTTCTCTGCACTTTTCCTTTCTGTCCATGTGCACTCTCACACACTCTCTCGCGGTGCGTTCACTGCATTCACTGATAGTCTGTACCAAAGGTGGGCACTAGACCGCCAGGGAGCGCTAATGCGCTAATCCGCGTATGGCCTAAACAATTTGTTAGCTTTATAGCGGATCGACTAACTTTTATAATTCATAAGCGGATTTGCGCTATTTTTATTTAAAATGCAGTACCGATAATAACTAATTATCTATCAGTAAAAACGAAAAAACTTATTTACGGGCCCGGACGACTGCTAACAGACCATATCCTGTCAGCGCCGGATGTGGTCCGTGACAAAAAAGCGTCCCCTCAGTCTCTTTGCTAGAGCGAGCGCTCTCAGTTAGCAGCCAGTGTGTTACTCTGCAGCCTTATTGCTTGTTTTCGAAGAGTCAGACGAAGAGTTTTTAACATGGAGGGTGAACTTATGGATGTTTCTCAGCGGCCTACGCGACGCGTCTGGATTTTAAAAAGTATTTTGCCATTTGCCCTCTTCAAAATGGCGGCCGCGACGGCCACAGAAGATAAGGACTTTCCATGAAAACATGGTAAAAACAATTATTTCTTTGCTGAGAAAAATATATTTCTTAGCTGACTTTATAGCCAGTGATGGCATAGTTACATTGAAAAAGTAACTTAGTTAAGTTACTGATTAGTCTTTGGGAAAAGTAACTTAGTTAAGTTACTGATTACTTGATTTGGAAAGTAACTGAGTTAGATTACTAAGTTACTTTAGTTACTTTCAGCAGCTGCTGACAAGAACCCTCTCTGTCACAATACATAAAAAATGTAAATGTATTAATAAAATAATTACTAATAAAAATATTCAAAAACAAAATGGTCTTTCTTGACTTCATTAAACATAAATACTTGTTTTTATGAAACATAAAAGTCTGAGGTCATTAAACAAATACTTTTTATAAAAAATAAGGCAATATTTCTTGATATATCATAAATGAAGGTTGAATGAATAAAGGAATACTTGCTTTATATAAAAAATAGTGTATTTCTGTAAATACTTTTTAAAATAAATAATATAATACA
>JBBPBX010026684.1:0-37910 GCA_038048925.1 Garcialebias charrua | reverse complement strand
ATTTAAAAGGGTTTCAAAAGGCAGTAGAATACACCTTTAAATAAAGCCATTAGGAATCAATGAAGTTTGTAACAACCAGCAGTGACACGTTCTTTACATGCGTTCATTTAATCGTTGCTCCAGACACAAACTAATGAACCCGATTATTTAAACGCCTCGTTTAACAAACGTGAACAAACTGTCGACCTCGAACTGATCAAAGGAATTGTGGAGTAAAAATACTAAAACAAATCTTGATAATGTTTTGTTTTTACCGTAGATGTGGCTGAACTGATTCTAAACATTAAATTTCAACGTTTGTGCATCTTTCATGTCGATTTGACAGGTTTTTTTCACAGTTAACTGGCGATTAAACATGGACAGGGAAAATAAAGACATTTTCTGCCTTTTCTTTTTTCAGATTTCATAAAACTGTACGAAATGTGATATGAGTCAAGACGAATAAAATGTGTTTGATGAAAAACCTTTTTGATATTTCATTAGTCATAAAACATCTTTCTTCATTTTTCATGAATTCACTTTGAGTTTCAGTGTATTTTACCTAAAAGGCCATTACAATGTTGGTGTTTAGTCGTAGATGCACATCCACTGACTACCTTTTGGAGTATTCAAAATGGCCGCCACAACACAAAAATTTTCATAAATTAGCCAGTTTTTGTAGATTTTGAGCTAAAATTTGGTGTAGTAGCAGAGACTGAGCCCAAACATACTGAGCACTAACTGATCAAGCAACATCTGTTTATGAAACTGCAATTAAATAAGATTCAAATGTGTCTGTTAGCAAAATATTTCATGAATCAGTGGAGAGATTTTAATGAAACTTTCAGAAAGTTGTCGTTGGTTTTGTGTCTACAGCAGATGTACTTTTGGTGTTAACCCAAATCAAGATGGCCACCACAGCCAAGAAAGCACAAAAATGACCATAACAGTCAGTTTTACAGGTACAGAGATGAGATTTGTTGTGACGGTAGCTGAGTCATCAACACATTCTCTGAGTGCTAACATGCCACAACGTCGTTTACAAGGTCTGACCAAAACAGCTGGAACACGGTATCATTTGAAGATTTTAGTTTGACTGGATATTTTCTCGTAAGTAACCCATCGCTTCAAACCGAGGATTAAGTTCCTAAGTGGTATATTGACATAAGCAGCTGTGGTGCATTGCTTGAAAAATTTGCTATTAGATATATCATAATCGGATGACTAATATCATAATCGGATGACTAAATACTGTACTGTATCTAATGGGCCCTTGAATATAATGTCCAAAATATAATCCTACAGAACGTTTTGAAGCATTCCGGAAGTCTTTGTTGAGATTAAAACTTTTTTTATGTTTGGGGTGATTGTACGCTCGAGCGGACAGCGGCAACTGTAAAAATGCCAAGTTTCTTACCGGAGGCTCATTGGGTAAGTTTGAAAAGTCCAAAAAAAGTCCCGTTGTTGTTGTTGCATCATCACATAGCAGAGGCTCTCCCGATTGGTTGCTGCGACGCGGCGAGCAGCAGAAGCAGGTCAAATCGAGTTCCGACAGTCGCTGCTCGGGCGCGACGCGGGCGCAGAAAACAGCTAACACTCACTGCTGCGCTGCTTGAACTGCTGTGGACGCGCCGCGTCACGCCGCTCCAAGATGCGCGGCCACATAGACTTTCAATGTAAAGTAGCTGCTTCGGCTGCGCGAAAAGCGTTTGGTGGGAACCTGGCATAAGACTGATCACCCTCCTGACACTGAACAACATACACAATATTACTCTGTTTGTGCCGTGGGACTGGATCTTTGGGATGAACCAGTCTTTGCCGTAATGTATTTTGGTGTTTAAAAGCCACTGGGACGTTATGGTTAGAAAATAAATGTTTCAATTTATCTGAAACTCCCGCAACATACAGAACAACCACTGGTCTGGGTTCCTTCTTTTCACCTGATGGCTGACTGAAAAGGAGGAACCCAAACCCAGACCAGGACTCTGCGGTCTACACTCATCTCCAGGCCAGAGGCCACTCTTTCAGGGATGAAGATGTTCTCATCCTTGATAGAGAGGAACAATGGTTTGAGAGAGGAGTAAAGGAGGCCATCTTGGGGACTTCCAGGAAGGCAATGGAGAAGACGGACGCATAACTCTGCTGCTCCACCAAGACCCACAATAAATAGCCTAAAAAGCAATGAAAAGTGATAAATGAGTACTAAACTAAAAGGAAAGGGCACAAAAGTACGGAGTTCGGCTCGAAATACAGCAAAGAAAGACATGAAGGCTGGTAGAAAAGACGACGTTACGACAGGCTCCAAGCAGCTAACGTTAGCCGAAGCTACATCGATGAAAGCTACAGGAGATGCTAATGGAGAAACAGCGATGCTAACGGAATTACAAAAACTGCAACAGGAGAACACTGACTCATTCCGGGATCTGAAAACCTCTCTAAACCGGGTAGAGTCATCTATGAAGGACTTAAAGAAACGAATGGAGGGGCTGGACGCAAGATTGACTGAGGCGGAAGACAGAGTAAGTGCAACGGAGGACAGAAGTATTCGGCAGGAGGGAGCACTGGGCCACTTGCTAGCAAGAGAAGCTATCCTCACGGCTAAATGTGACGACATGGAAAACAGACTCCGCCGTAATAACATCAGGCTGTACGGCGTCCCAGAGGGAGCCGAAAAAGAAGATACGGTAAAATTTATCACGGAACTTCTGTGCACTTCAGTAGAGTTTCAAGAAGAAGTTGTCATTAAGCTAGAAAGAGCACACAGAGCGCTAGGCCCAAAGCCTAAAGCTGCAGCGGCGCCCCCAAGATCCATTATAGCCCGGTTTCTGGACTTTAATGTAAAACAAAAAGTGCTGTTACAAGCTTGGAAGCAAAGAAACATAAAATACCAAGAGCACATGATTTATTTCGACCATGACTATTCACCTGACTTTCAGAAGAAAAGGAAAAAGGTCCGAGAGGTAATAAAAAAGCTAAAAGAAAAGAACATCAAAGCCAAGTCACCATACCCAGCCCAGCTGAAACTCTTCTTGAATGGGGGCACAAAGCTTTTCCCCTCACTCCTAGCAGCACACTCCACACTGAAAGATCTCGGCATCGAATCATCCCTGGAGGACAGAGAGATACTGGAAGAGGAGCTGACACAAGATGGATGGACAACCCAGGGAAAGAAGAGGAAGAGCCAACAGCTGAACCCTGCTGAGATCAGAGCCATCATCCATGGTGACAACAGAGAGGAGAGAGCCCTTGGTCGTGAGTAAGGTCGCCATGTTAAGTCTACAACTGGATGGAAGGTAAATGGAGGAAAAATTTGTGACAAAGAATATACTGTACAGTATAAGACAATGGACAATAGTAAAAGAAATACAAGACTTGACATGTAAGGGAGTATCATTTATCATAAAATATTGACTTAAACATTTAGATTCAGGCTATAACATAATTATTGGAAAATAAACTACAAAACAGTGGGGAAGAGAGAAAGAGGAAATTGGATGAAGCAAACTTTACAACCATGGCGATGTGAGGACACTTCGGGGACGTCCTGGAGGACCATCGCCCAGGCACTTTGTGCACAACACCCAGAGAGCCTTGTCTCTCTGCCCAAAAAAGATCGGGAGTGGGGGCCCCTTGAGTTTGTTCGTATGGTTATGTTTGTGTTCACTTTATTTCAGGGGCAAACCACTGTGGTATTGGAAGTTCACAGTTTTTCATGTTCAGGAAAACTCTTTTGTTTCCTTTATGTTTTGAGTTCCTCAGCAAACAATATTTTGTATGTAACTGGCTTTAGACGTTGCGCTGATTACAGTTATTAATTACAGTTACAAGGGAGAAACAATAGTAATTTAGGTATGCTTATAGGGAAGGGAAGAAAGAGAGAGAGGGGGGACCAATAATCTTAAACTACAAAAATGGATACAATAACAGTAATCACTTATAATATAAATGGAGTAAATAACCCAATAAAGAGAAATACAATTCTGACCCAGCTGAAAAGACTGAACTGTTCAATTGCAATGCTTCAGGAGACCCACCTTAGTGAAACAGAACATAAAAAACTAAGAAGACCGTGGGTGGGGCAGGTTTACAGTGCTTCATGTGAGAGGGGCAGGCAGAGAGGAGTTGCCATCTTATGTCATAGATCACTAGGCTTTGTTTTAGAGAACAAGCGTTCAAACAAGTGCATGCGTGGGTTTCCTCCGGGTACTCCGGTTTCTTCCCACAGACCAAAAAACATGCATGTTAGGCTGATTGGTGATTCTAAATTGACCCTAGGTGTGAGTGAGAGAGTGGATGGTTGTTTGGTGTGAGTGAGACAGGTCCCTCTTGTAAATGAGTCCCCGTGACTCAACGAGGCTAGCCTGTATAAATAAAGGTTGAATGAATGAATCAAAAAAGTATGAAGACAAAAAGGGGTGCTACATTTTGGCTGAAGGTACAGTTAGAGGGGTGAGACTATCCCTCTTAAACATTTATGCACCTAATGAAGATTATCCTAATTTTTTCAAAGACATTGCAGCCCTGCTGACAACAAAAGCTGAGGGATTCATATTAGCTGGAGGGGATATCAACTGCGTGATGGCCAGAAAATGGATAAATACCCATATGAACAGAGACCTGTGCCCCAGAAGGCTAAAATTCTGTCCAGTTTGATTGAAGAAATGGGGCTGGTAGATATATGGCGTCATAGCCACCCCAAGGAGCGGGATTACACCTTTTTCTCAAAGGTCCATGGAAGCTATTCCAGAATAGATCTTTTCTTTGTTTTAAAGAGGGATGCACATAAAGTTACAAATTGCCATATTGAACCAATAACAATATCAGACCACGGTCCAGTTGTTATGTCAATAAATTTAGAAAGTGATAAACAACCTAAACAGTGGAGAATGAATGTTTCACTTCTAAATGATCCAGAAATAGTTCAAAGAATTAAAAAAGACTGGACCGAGTATATGGAACATAACGACAATGGGGAAGTATCCGTCTCCACCCTTTGGGAAGCTGCGAAAGCCGTGCTGAGGGGGAAGCTAATTTCTTTGTCATCCCAAATTAAAAGGGAACGCGACAAAAAACAAGTAGAATTAGAAAATAGTATACGACAAGCAGAGGAGGAACATAAAAGGACTAATGATGAAACTACTTTAAAATCTCTTGGTGAATACAGACAAAAACTGGATATTTTGTTAACACATAAGGCAAAGGGAGCATTACGATTTGCTAATCAAAAGCATTATGAATCAGGGAATAGGGCGAGCAGGCTACTAGCATTTCAGCTGCACAAGAAACAGGCAGATCACACAGTGGAAAAGATAATGAATCCTTTTACAAAGAAAATACTGTCCCAACCTAAAGACATTGCAGAAGCTTTCTCAGCTTATTATGAGACACTTTACGACTCAGAGGAAATAGATGGTAAAATAGAGAAGATTAAGAGTCAACTGAGTAAAATTTTATTACCGAAATTAACGGGAAATGATGCCAAGGCAATGAGTGATCCTATCATGAAACAAGAAATTGAGGAGGTCATAAAAAATTTAAAGAACAACAAGGTGCCAGGAGTTGATGGATTCCCGGCGGAATTTTACAAGTACTTTAAAGCTGAAGTTACCCCCCTTTTACAAAGAGTATTTAACTATGCTCTCACAAATAAGGACCCCCCAAAGTCTTGGTCAGAAGCAATAATATCTATAATTCCCAAAGAAGGCAAAGACCCCATAAATTGCTCGTCCTATAGACCAATAAGTCTGCTCTGCTGTGATTTGAAAATCTTAACTTCAATATTGGCAAACCGAATTCAAAAATGTATCCACACAATAATTAAACCAGACCAAACAGGGTTTATAACAGGTCGTTTAGGAATAAACAATATCAGGAGAACCTTAAATGTGATCTCAGTGGCGAGACAAAAGCAGGATCCTTCAATGCTTCTCAGCCTTGATGCTGAGAAGGCATTTGATAGAGTGGACTGGCAGTATTTGAAACACACGCTGGGAAAAATGGGATTTCATAGTGATTTTATCAAGTGGATTAGTGAGCTATATTCTGGACCTACATCAAAAGTACGGGTGAATGGATACTCCTCAAGAAAATTTGGTTTAAAACGAGGAACGAGGCAGGGATGCCCCCTTTCACCTCTACTTTTTACTATTAGTATCGAGCCTCTGGCAGAAAGAATACGGTCAGACCCTAGAATTCAGGGAGTAACAGCAGGAGGAGTCACCCATAAAATCTCATTGTATGCAGATTACATTATTCTGTATATTTCTGATCCTCTGAGCTCAATCCCCCGTCTTATGTCTAGTCTAAAAGAGTTTGGAGAAATCTCAGGCTATAAAATTAATGAAACCAAGTCTGAGGCTATGATGTTGGTGGGGAATTGGCCTACAGGTTTAGATAAAGAGGTCACTTTTAATTGGTCCAAGAGGGGGTTTCAAATATTTAGGTGTGTTGATTACACCACAAACCTCGCAACTATTTAACGGAAATTATGGTAAATTAATCACACAAATAAGATCAGACCTGAATAGATGGGAGATTCTGCCGCTGTCCCTTTTGGGCAGGATAGAAACAGTGAGAATGAACCTACTCCCACGATTAATGTATCTATTTCAGGCATTACTTATTTGGATACCTGCCCCCACTTTTAAAATCTTGGATAAAATTATTAATAAATTTATTTGGCAAGGGAGGAAACCAAGAATCAGGCAGAAATTATTATTAAAGGGGACCACATGTAAGTATTTAAAAATTTTATGTTATGTCTGTGTGCTATCTTGACAATATTAATTCATTTTAATACACAAAATAATTCTTAGATAATTAATTATACCCTTTTTAATTCTGCCAGTTTTAACTTTCGTTTTGAACGACCGGTTTCTGATAGAAGTTCTGAAGTCCACGCCCTTCAACAATCTGTTTACGCCCTCTGCACAGCCAGTATCTGTAATGTGTTGTTGTTTTAAAATTAGCTCTTTTTTTATTACTCATTTGACTTACTGTTAGTGCTAGCTTAAGATAACTTACCGAAACCCGTCTGAGCGCGCCGCAATGTGCTGCTCCTTTTAGCATGAGACCTGCCGAATCCGATGCTAATGTTAGCTTGTTCCTCTTCCGGTTTTCGCCAGCTCCGCTCATTGCACGCGGAGACTTTGAGAGTTATCGCTGTTCCAGTCAAGACACACACAACGTTCACTAAGTGTCTCCCGTAAATTAATCCGTAAGGAGAAGGTCCTCGCTGCTGCGAGGCTTCTGCCAGGCTGCAGCGAGGCTGTACAGTTGAAGCTCCGCTCCATCCGCCAGAAGAGGGTCCCGTTGACGCCGGGGTCTGCTCGTTTAATTTTTGCCGGCTGCGCGTTCGGAGCGATCGCAAATACACTAAAAATTGAACTAAAACATAAAAATAACAATTATACTTTATTTATAAAGCCATTTAAAAAACCACAGCTGCAACAAAGTGCTGTACACATGAAATTAATAACATATAAACAAAAGATGAGATGAAATCATGAAAAACAACAGTCATGTGTTTAATACAGAAGTGGGTTGAGCCTGACATGGGGTTGCTAGGTGAGGGGCTGGACTCAGGTTGGGGTGGGTTGTCCTTGCTCGCCTGTGACGTCAAAGGCGAGATTGACTTCCAGTTTATTTCAAAAACGAACCGTTTTTATCACAGTAAAATAAATCTACTTAGAGTAAATAAACCACTGGGTGCATTTTTTTGGCCTTTGGACTGTATTTTTATTAAGTAAATACCCAAAGTTGAGTAAAAAAACATTAAAAAGTGAATTTTGAATGTGTGGTCCCCTTTAAGCACAAGAGAAAAAGGTTTGCCTAATTTGAAACTGTACTACTGGGCAGCACAACTCCGTGTGGTGGTCGAGTGGCTAGTGCAAGATGGGGAGACGAACTGGATTGATCTGGAGAACAATGCATGCCCCCTGGCACCTCTTGAAGTGATGCCATTTATGGAAGGAAAACCATGGAAGGACTTAAAAATTGAAAATGAGTGGATTAATTGTACATACAAAGTTTGGTCTCTAGTGAGGAAGAAAGTAGGAGCACCTCTAACGATTTCGCGCATAATAAAAATAGCCAAGATTACCGACTTTGTTCCAAACAAGCTGGATATGGGCTATCAGAGATGGGCACAGAAAGGATTAATAAGAATTAAGCAGTTGTTCAGTGGAGAAACCCTTAAAGGTTCAGTCTGCAGTTTCTGTAGAACAGCAGCACTTAGAAAAAATTTCAACAAGCAAAGCATTCTGATCCCTCCCCCTCAGAGCCATATATGGCTCTGCCCCCTTGTGGTCTGTTGAAATTTGAATTCAAGCTCTGTTTTTATTGGCTGATTCAAATTCAAGCTCTGTTTTTATTGGCTGATTCAAATTCAAGCTCGGTTTTTATTGGCTGGTTACAAACTTTGTTTTTATTGGCTGGAAAATGGCGGGTCACTTTTTCTTTTTAGAAATGCTTATTTACCACCTGGAGAAGCAAGGGGACAATATTTTTTTTTAGTTTTTTCAGAGATTACCTCTCTAACATCAATCTAGTGACAGAGTGAAGAAATATGTTAAAATATATATTGTTTGAAAAGTTACAGACTACATTACAATCTTACATACCCCAGCTTTAAGTCATTTAAGCAGTTACAAGATAAATATGGATTATGCTCTAAAGATTTTTATAAGTACTTACAACTAAGGGATTACCTTATATCGCACAAAGAATGGTCTACTTTGAAACGAAATATATTACCTTTAGAGAAATTTATGATAAAACGTGTAGAGGAAAATAATAAGAGGAAGATTATATCTAATTTATATAAACACCTACAGATGCACTTCTCTGATAATTCTATAGATATAAAGCAAAAAAGGGAACTAGAAATGAATATTGTTGTTAAAGATGGGGAATGGGAGGAGATTTGTGAAAAAGGCTTTAAGATTACCCACAGTCCAGGCTGGAAGGAATTTGACTGGAAATTAAGAATGAGAATCTTCAAAACACCTTTCAGTATTTCAAAATATGACAGAAGTGCTACAAATTTGTGTTGGAGGAACTGTAATCAGATTGGGGATCATACTAACATTTTTTGGGACTGCTAAGTACTGATTCCATTCTGGCAGGGGGTTCAGACAGAAATTCAAAAAATATTTAAGTTCACGTTACCTCTGAACCCATTGCATTATATATTGGGTTTGACTCCAGGAGAAAATGTTGGGAAAAGGGAAGCCCAGTTACTACAGATTCTGTTACTGGTTGCAAAGAAAATGATAACTCTGTCCTGGCTCAAACCTTTACCTCCCACCCTTCAACAATGGCAAGAAAGACTGAAGAATGTGTACATAATGGAAAGGATAACTGCAAAACTTCATGTAAAAATGGACATTTTTCTGAGTGTATGGGCCCCAGCTATTTCCCACTTTGGATGGCCACACAGATAAAGATGCTAGGGGTTATAAAAAGCAGTCAGTTCCCTCTGTATGTCTCTCTGTTTTAACGGAAGACATTGGATATGTGCACCACTGTTTAATGTGAGCCCACGAGGGCCCTTCTAAGAAATGTCAATGGCTGTAATGGACTTAAAGGTTTGCTGAGACTTTTATTTTTATTTTATTTTATTTATTTTTTTCTTCCTTTTCTCTTGTACTAGGTACAGTATAAGCAAGTGCAGATATATGTATATATGTTGGATTCATAATTTTCTTAAATAAAGATTGTTCAAAAAAAAAAAAAGGAGGAGGCCATCTTTGTGAAAAGAAACCATCCATCATTAAACAGAGGTGGAGGCCTCCGGGTTCAACTGTCCCCCTCTTACAATGCTGTTAAGGCCTCGTTATACTCGCGCATTGGTCCGCAGGCTGGAGCGCGCGCGCTGCGCGCGCACTGAGCTGTTCGGCTTCATGCGTTTACAGTGTCGCCGCTGTGTTTATGGTTGACGCAAGGCGGCGCATGGCAAAGTGTTGTTCTTTTACGGACCAGCAGGTGGCAGTACCCTCTAAAACCTGTGCATATGTTGCAAGAAAGGTGTAGAAGAAATCTACCGTAGAAGAAAAACTGTTTGAAATCACACAATAACAAAAAAAGGCTTTCCGCTCGCGTGCTGAACTGTTGTCTTTATTAGAGTCAGAGTCAGAGAGTCTTTATTGTCATTTGCACTGCATGTGGTACATGTGATGAAAACGAGATTATGTACACGGGGTCCCAGTTACATCCAACAACAAATGCAAGAGAAAAACAGTAATAACATCTAGAATTAACTAAGAAAAACATCAACTAGTAATACACTAAGCCTAATATAGTGGGAATAAACAGCAGCACGAACATGAGTTTGTATGAGCAGATGGTCACAGATGAACACAGATGAACACAGATGAACACAGCAACAAGAAAACAGATCAGCATCAGCATGATGTGATATTTTGCAGTGTTTATTTTTTATTTTATTTTTATTTATTCATGAGTCTAACAGCCTCAGGGTAGAAGCTGTTCCTCAGTCTAGTGGTTCTACACTTGATGCTCCTCAACCTCCGTCCTGAGGGGAGTGGGGCAAAGAGTGAGTGTGCTGGATGAGTGAGGTCTTTCATGATGCAGGTGGCTCTTTTCCTGCATCTGGAGGTGTAAATGTCTGTGATGGTGGGGAGACTGACTCCAACAGACTTCTGTGCAGCCTTCACCACTCTCTGCAGAGCTTTCCTCTCTTCAACTGTGCAGCCTCCATGCCACACGTTGATGCTGGAGCACAGGACGCTCTCCACTGCACACCTGTAGAACGAGGTGAGAACTGGGCTGCTCAGACCAGCACGTCTCAGCCGTCTGAGGAAGTAGAGTCTCTGATGACCTTTCTTGATCAGGCTGGTGGTGTTGTTGCTCCAGCTGAGGTTATCATTCATGTGTACACCCAAGTATTTGTAGCTGGAGACCACTTCCACTGCAGACCCACCTATTTTCAGTGGGGCGTGGGTGTGTTTGTTCCTTCTGAAGTCCACAATCATCTCCTTTGTCTTCTTCACATTCATGTGAAGATTATTCTCTTTGCACCAGCTCTCCAGGTGTTCCACCTCCTGTCTGTAGCTGGACTCATCATTGTTTGTGATGCATCCCACCACCGCTGTATCATCTGCAAACTTAACAATATGACAGCCTGGAAGTGTGGCTGTACAATCATATGTGAGCAGAGTGAACAGAAGGGGGCTCAGCACACATCCTTGAGGAGAGCCAGTGCTGAGGGTTATGGTGGAGGAGGAGAAGTTGTGGATCTTCACGGACTGTGGTCTGTCTGTTAAGAAGTCTAGTACCCAGTTACAAATGGAGGGGCTTAGTCCAAGTGTAGATAGTTTGTCTATCAGAGTTTGGGGGATCATGGTGTTGAAGGCAGATGTGAAGTCCACAAAGAGCAGACGCACGTATGAGTCCTTCTGATCCAGGTGGGTGAGAGCAGTGTGGACCACGGAAGAGATGGCGTCCTCTGTTGATCGGTTCTCGCGGTATGCATATTGATGAGGGTCCTCGTTGATGTTGACGGTTGCCTTGATGTGGGACATGACCAGTTTCTCAAAACATTTAGCGACTATCGGGGTGAGGGCCACCGGTCTATAGTCATTCAGACCAGTCACTGTGGAGCTCTTTGGGACTGGGATGATGGTCGCGGTCTTCAGGCAGGTGGGAACTGACTCCAGTGCAAGTGAGGTGGTGAAGATGTCAGCCAGCACCTCACAGAGCTGGTCCGCACATTCCTTCAGAACTTTCCCTGGGATGTTGTCTGGTCCGGTTGCTTTATGAGGATTAATCTTTCTGAGACTGCCTCTCACTTCTGCTGCGGACACCCTGAGATGCTCTTCATCTGGTGATGAGGTGAGTCTGGTGCTAGCTGGTCTGTTTGGATCATCAAAACGTGCATAAAACTTATTGAGGGCATCAGGCAGAGATGGGTCCCTGGGGCATTGTTTGTTTTTGCCTTTGTAATCTGTTATGCATTTAATACCCTTCCACATGCTCCGTGGGTCTTGTGAGGTGAACTGTCCCTCGATCCTCTGTGCATACGTGGCCTTGGCCTTCTTAATGCCATCCTTCAATTCTTTCCTGCTATTAGAGGAGCAAATCATAATAGAACAACAGTTATTGTGTTTTGCGGTTTTAATGCATGGAGTCAGCGGAGGAGGAAGCGATCACGTGACTTTTGGCAAAAAAAAAACAAAAGTCCAGATCAGAGATGAAGAAGGGGAATTTAATACATTTTGTCATACAAAACATTCCTCCATGCGTCGCGACGCCGTCTCCACGACCACAGCGGCGCAAACAGCTGCAGGCTCCGGCGTGAAGGCTGTCGGGAGGTCCCCACCTGACCTGTCAATCAATTCAGTAGCGCCCACGGCGCGCGCACTAGGCTTGCGGAGTTTGAAAAATTCGGAGGTGCGCGACACGCGCCAAACCGACGCGCGGGGTCTACGCGCAGAGGCGAGGACGGTGATATTGCATCACTTTTGGCGCGCGTACCCTTGCGCGCTGTGCGACGCGTCAAGTATAAATCTAGCTTTATTGCTAGCATCACTCAGCCCTCTATGAATAGCAAACAACCATCAGGGTGCTAACGATCCATTGTTAGCACCCTGATGGTCCTCCTTAATCATGTGAGCAGCTGGTTTTGTCTGTCAGCAGCAAACTGGTTGATCCACTATGAGAAGGTGTTATTTATAAGACTGAGCTGAATACAGCAGCTCAGACTGAAGAAGTTTTTCGGATGAAAGACAAAACATTTCTATACTATTTTGTTCTGTGAATGTCCAGAGGACGAGACTTAGCTTTTTAGACCCTATTCATTGTGTTATTGCTTTGGACCGATCTGAATTACCTGATAAAGGTTGTTTAAATGCTGCTGTTATCGGTGTTTGAACCAACCAAGATGCTTTTCTGTAGAAGAGACGTTCACATTTGGATGATGTCACTTCAAGAGCATTAACAAGTTAGATGTGTTGCCTGCTGCAGATCCAATCTTCGTGAAACAACGTCGACACACAGCTTTGGATTTGCACGTGTCTTTTAACAAGAAAGCCATAATTTTCCCAAACAGGAGACCGCAACGAGATGCTAGGCTGCTAATGCTACGCATGCTCAAAGATTATAGCGCCGTGCTGAAACACGCTTAGGAACTTTAGTTCCTCGGCACATAATCTCTCGTTAATAAAATTTATTCTAATATAAAGAGAAAAAATAACCGAAACCGTACACATGTGGACCAAACCGAACACGCCATACCGAAAGTTCAATACACCCACGTGTACCGTTACACCCCTAACTCACATCCATAGCTGGATCTGTCTATTTAATGTTTGACAGAAATATTAAATATTTAAGTAGAATGAGCAAAATGAAAAACTGCTTCCACAGTAAAGAGGTTCAGTAAAGATTTTATGAATGAATTCCAGAAAGAAAACGTTCTTACTTTGCTCCAGGCAGGAGGACTGCTTTAAACACAAACTCTTCGGAGAACTGAGGGTCCTTGAACTTCACACTGCACACAGAACACAAACACCACCTTCAGCACAAACTTTATTAGAAATAAAAAGTAAAAAACAGTTCTCATTCAACACCTTCCTCAGTGGCTAATTTCAGAACACAAACAGAAAAAAGTCTGTAAAAAATAAACACAAAACAGCCACGATGTCCAGTTCATCTCTGGTATCAGTCCTAATCCAGGGGAACGGCGAGGGTCCTGGAAAAACTGAAATATAAGTTTATCTACAGGTACATGTACAAGCCCAAAACCAGAAAAGTTGGCACGTTGTGGAAATCGCAAATAAAAACAGAATACAATGACTTGCAAATCTTTTTCAACCTATATTCAATTGAACACACTGCAAAGACCACATACTTAACGTTCGAACTGGTAAACTTTGTTATTTTTTGCAATTATTAGCTCATTTGGAATTTGATGCCTGCAACATGTTTCAAAAAAGCTGGCACAAGTGACAAAGAAGACAGAGAAATTTGAGGAATGCTCATCAAACACTTATTTGGAATATCCCACAGGTGAACATGCAAATTGGGAACAGGTGGGTGCCATGATTGGGTATAAAAGCAGCTTCCTTGACATGCTCAGTCATCCACATAGAAGGATGGGGCGAGGGTCACCACTCTGTGAACAAATGCGTGGGCAAATTGTCGAACAGTTCAAGAACAACTTTTCTCAACGAGCTATTGCAAGGAATTTAGGAATTTCACCATCTACGGTCCGTAATATCATCAAAAGGTTCAGAGAATCTGGAGAAATCACTACACGTAAGGGGCAAGGCCGAAAACCAACATTGAATGCCCGTGACCTTCGATCCCTCAGGCGGTACTGCATCAAAAACCGACATCAGTGTGTAAAAGATATCACCACATGGGCTCAGGAATACTTCAGAAAACCACTGTCAGTAACTACAGTTCGTCGCTACATCTGTAAGTGCAAGTTAAAGCTCTACTATGCAAAGCAAAAGCCATTCATCAACAAGATCCAGAAACGCCGCCGGCTTTGCTGGGCCCGAGCTCATCTGAGATGGACTGATGCAAAGTGGAAAAGTGTTCTGTGGTCTGATGAGTCCACATTTCAAATTGTCTTTGGAAACTGTGGACGTCGTGTCTTACGGACCAAAGAGGAAAAGAACCATCAGGACTGTTATAGGCGCAAAGTTCAAAAGCCAGCATCTGTGATGGTATGGGGGTGCATTAGTGCCCAAGGCATGGGTAACTTACACATCTGTGAAGGCACCATTAATGCTGAAAGGTACATACAGGTTTTGGAGCAACATATGCTGCCATCCAAGCGACGTCTTTTTCATGGACGCCCCAGCTTATTTCAGCAAGACAATGCCAAGCCACATTCTGCACGTGTTACAACAGCGTGGCTTCGTAGCAAAAGAGTGCGGGTCCTCCCCTGGCCTGCCTGCAGTCCAGACCTGTCCCCCATTGAAAATGTGTGGCGCATTATGAAACGTAAAATACGACAACGGAGACCCCGGACTGTTGAACAACTTAAGCTGTACATCAAGCAAGAATGGGGAAGAATTCCACCTGAAAAGCTTCAAAAATTGGTCTCCTCAGTTCCCAAACGTTTACTGAGTGTTGTTAAAAGGAAAGGCGATGTAACACAGTGGTAAATATGTCCCTGTGCCAACTTTTTTGCAATGTGTTGCTGCCATTGAATTCTAAGTTAATGGTTATTTGCAAAACAAAATAAAGTTTCTCCGTTCGAACATTAAATATATTGTCTTTGCATTCTATTCAGTTGAATATGGGTTGAAAAAGATTTGCAAGTCATTGTATTCTGTTTTTATTTGCGATTTGCACAACGTGCCAACTTTTCTGGTTTTGGGCTTGTAGATAATTAGAACATCGTACAACAGTTCCATTAAGTGAAACTCATAGCGTCATCTCACAGGCTGGAATATTTCAGCCGTCATCGTAAATTTGATGGTTAGAACTTACAGAGAATGAAAAACTAAAACTCAGAAATTGAGAATGTTCCAGAAGCAGCAGTTGGAAACTTTGTCAGTGTGGGCCGGTGCCGAGTCCTGCTGGAAATGAAACCAGCATCTCCATAAAGCTCAAGGAAGCATGAAGAGCTCTAAAATGTTCTGCTAGATGCTGCCTGGACTGTGGACATCAGAGAACCTAGTGGACCAGAACCAGCAGAGGACCTGGACCCAAACTGACTGTGGAAACTTCACTCTGGACTTTGTGGATTCTGGACCTCTCCACTCTCCTCCAGACTCTGGGACCTTGATATATAAATATTTTATGTGAAAAAAGGACATTGGACCACAGAGACAGTCTAGTTCTTTGTGTCCTCAGCAAGTAGGCCATCAGCCCTAAACTGGTTCAGATCCTACCTCTCTGACAGGTCTTTTTGTGTGTCCATCAATGATTTTACTTCTGCAGTGGCGGCTCTTAAATGGGGGGTTCCGCAGGGGTCCATCCTGGGTCCTCTCTTGTTCTCCTTATACCTGCTGCCACTCGGTGCTATTTTCCGGAAACACAATATACCTTTCCACTTCTACGCTGATGACTGTCAAATCTACTTCCCCCTAAGACAAAATGGTACAGGCTCTATTCAACCTCTGCTCGACTGCCTGGCTGACATCAGGGACTGGATGGCTTTAAATTTCTTAAGCTTCAATGATAAGAAGTCTGAAGCCATATTGTTCCTTCCCAATGACACAACCTCAAACCACTGCATTGACCTGTCTGCTCTACCCCTGTCCGAAAAACAAAAAGTCAAAAATCTGGGAGTGATAATGGATCCTTCCATGAAACTCAACAGTCATGTAAACATGATCGTCAAATCCTGTTTTTTCCAGCTGAGGCGTCTGTCTAAGCTGAAGCCCATATTATCCAAAAAGCACCTGGAGACAGTGATTCACGCATTCATTACATCTAGGCTTGATTACTGCAATTCACTTCTGTTTGGCGTCAGTCAAGCCACCATTGCACGATTACAACTGGTTCAGAACGCAGCTGCCCGATTTTTAACCAGCACACGCAAAAGAGAGCACATTACACCAGTCTTGGCCTCCCTTCACTGGCTACCGGTTCATCTTCGAATCCAATTCAAAATTCTCATGTATGTCTACAAATCGCTGAACAGTCTCGCCCCCGCCTATCTCTCGGATCTGATACACCCATATGTCCCTCCACGTGCTTTGAGGTCAGAGGATCAGGTACTCTTAATAGTTCCAGAAACTCGCCTTAAGCGCAGGGGTGACAGGGCGTTCTCTGTAGCAGGCCCAAGACTCTGGAACGAGTTACCGCTGCTCATCAAACAGGCCCCCTCCCTCTCGGTTTTCAAATCCCGGTTAAAAACTCACTACTACTCCATCGCTTTCAATGCCAGCTGATTTGTACTGGATCGTTTGATTTATGATCTGCAATGTTTTTATGTTTTTCGTGTTGTACTTCATTGTATGTGTTGCCTGTTGCGTGTTTGTTTGTCCAGCACTTTGGTGTGGACTTGTTCCTGTTTAAAGTGCTTTATAAATAAAATGGTATGGTATGGTATGGTAAGTAACCGGTAAGATACTTAAGATGTTGTCTCTGGTTCAGGAGTGGCTGGACTTGAGGAATGAGACATTTCATGTCCAGGAGTTCATCAGCTGATCAGTCTGACTGACACAACAGGAATTTACACAACTGACCCTCTTCACAATATTCTCAGTTTTTGAGACACTGACTTCTGAGTTTTTATTATCTGTAAGCAATGTTCCCTCTAGTTTTCCAATTGGGCAGGCCAATGTGCTCTTGTGTCTCTTGTCTCCCCTATTCAGGTTACAGTATTCTGACTGAGAAGACCTCCCAACATGCTAAACCCTGGAGTCATGTAAAAAGGCGAGCCTTAAATTTAGATGGAAGTTCACTAGTGTGGATAGATGTGATCAGGATACCATGAGGGGTGCCGGATGAGCATAAACTCGCAAATCCAATTGAAGCTGGTTTTGAGAACTTACCCAGTGCTGGGCAGCGCTAATCCAAAAATTAGTTCAGCTATTTCTGAAGCACTTACCATCAGCAATAAAAACATTGACTGATCTTAGAGGTTTTAATTCACAGGTGAAAAAATGGTTGAAACAAAACCAAATCTGTGAACACTGAATCCTATAGGGACAGAGGAGCAGCTGTGTGTGTGTGAGGGAACTGTTTAAGCCATTTAAACTTCATTAAATTTTTATTTTTTTTAGATGTTTTTATATAGGGAACTGTTTAATCTTAATTAAATTTTAATTTTATTTTAGCTGTTTTTATATAAAAGTCCAACCAAGGACTGGGTTTGCAAATTAGCCTATGGCTAGAAATCCTGTGTACAAGACAACGGTTGCTTCGTTTTTAACATGTAACATTGTTTATTGTGCTGTCCTTGTTCAAATAAACTTGAATGAAATGAAAAACTTATTAATTTATTTAGGTCCGCAATTTCAAAAGCGCTTATGTATTAGCAAAGCTAGCGGAAGCTAAATGCTAACGCGCTAACGTGCAAATGGGGAACTACTTTTTTAAATCCAGCAGATTTGACCATTTCGTGAAACGGTTAAGCTCAGAAAAACCTTGTGCTATAAAGTCAGCTAAGAAATATATTTTTTCTCAGCAAAGAAATAATTGTTTTTACCGTGTTTTGTTGTAAAGTCCTTTGCTTCTGTGGCCGTCGCCATTTTGAAGAGGGCAAATGAGGCGCTGACGCGTCGCGTAGGCCGCTGAGAAACATCCATAAGTTCACCCTCCATGTTAAAAACTCTTCGTCTGACTCTTCGAAAACAAGCAATAAGGCTGCAGAGTAACACACTGGCTGCTAACTGCTATACACGCTCTCTCTAGCCAAGAGACTGAGGGGGACGCTTTTTTGTCACGGACCACATCCGGCGCTGACAGGATATGGTCTGTTAGCAGTCGTCCGGTTGATTTAAGAGCTCGTAAATAAGTTTTTTCGTTTTTACTGATAGATAATTAGTTATTAGCGGTACTGCATTTTAAATAAAAATAGCGCAAATCTGCTTATGAATTATAAAAGTTAGTCAATCCGCTATAACGCTGACAAATTGTTTAGGTCCGCTAAAAGCGGATTAGCGCTTTAGCGCTCCCTAGCGGTCTGGCGCCCACCTTTGCTTCCTGATGGTTTCATTGAAATAAGAGATTTTGCTAACACACATAATAAAAGTGTTGGAACTGCAGACAGTAATCTGATTACTGCGTCCACAGGAACGCCTCAGACGACTCAACCACAACGTGGCCAAAGAGACGGCTCGGAGGAAGACCATGCTGGAAGCATCAGGAGTGTTCACCTCTCGCTCCCCCAGTAAACCATGACCCACCCTCGTCTTCCTCTAATATTTAACGTCTGCTTGTCGAATGTTTCCTCTGTGTCATAATAAATAAGTTGTGTGAATCTGCAGGTGAAGAAATTTAATCCCAGATGATCTGTTGGAGTGTTTGGATTAAACAAGCAACAAAAGACACATTGAACACAAACACTTGAACTCGCAGGCACATGCTTGATCTACTTTTCATGTTTGATATTTACCGTATTTTCCGGAATATAGGTTGCAGCTTTTTATCATTTTTGCATGCCCTGCGACCTATATTCAGGTGCGACCTATTTATGGCTTTTTATAAAATAAGCTGATTTGTAATCATTTATTAACAAAAATTAAACTGAGACACACTCTTACAATAATGTCAGCTAACAAATATATTTTTTAGGTGTTTATCCTGCTAAAATTATTCATTTATTAAAGAAAAGTTCAGCTCAGACACATATTTGCTATAATTTTTATCAAACAAATAATTGTTTTTAAGTGTTAATCTTCTTAAAAGCCTTGCTGTGAGCTCCTGTGGAAGAGACATTTGCAGCAGAGCTAAACACGGTCCACATTTTGACGTAGGTGCAACCTATATTCAGGAAAATACGGTATGCATGTCTGTGTCATGCTGGTGAAAATTCTCGGTCATCCAGGACATAAATTCAAAAAATGTTCAACACAAAAACAATTGGACTTTATTTGTAACAGAAGACGTTTTTGCTCCTCATTGTTTTTGTATTGAACTTTTTTTAAAGTATGTGTCTAAATCTGGACTCGTTTAATTATTACTGTACAAAAACAATTGGACTTTATTTGTAACAGAAGACGTTTTTGCTCCTCATTGTTTTTGTATTGAACTTTTTTTAAAGTATGTGTCTAAATCTGGACTCGTTTAATTATTACTGTAACGCGCTTCATGTTGGGGTGAGTCACGTCTCCAGCTCGTCCAAAATGCTGCAGCTCAGCTCTAACAGGAACTTGTAGGTTTGATCATATTTCACCAGTTTTGTCCTCCCTTCACTGGCTCCCTGTACGTATCAGAATTGATTTAAAAAAATCTGTTGACCTTTAAGCGCCTAAATGGCCTTGAACCCTCATCTCTCTGAGCTACTTCAACTTTTGATTGCTTTGTGTTTTTATGTATTTCTTTTGATGCTTTTAATATTTTTTTCTTTAAATTAGTGCCACTGTTTTTTTGTTTTGTTTTTTATTGTTTAAAACTTTGGTAACAACTGCTGTTTTTAAATGTGCTTTATGAATAAATTTGACGACATGTGAACTACTACTCAGAAGGTTCAAACCACAGTTTGTTGAGTTTTAGTTGAGTAGAGAATTGAAAGTACGTTTTTTTGGTCATCACCATTCTTGACTGTGTGGCGCAATGGTTTGAGCCCCTCAGATGGTGTGAAGTGTCTCATCAGTGGATCCGTTCATGTCAAACCCTCCAGAAAGCTGCACTTCACAGAGGAGAAGCCTCTGAATAAAAACAAAAATAAACTACATTAAGAGTTTGAAAGCAGTGTTTAAAAAAAAGACTGAATGTAGTGAAGGCTGTAACTAAAACTGGATTTTTATTGAGTCTCATTTAAATAAATGTTAATCTATCAAAGAACAAACATTAAAATAGCACAAGTTTATAAGTTTCTATTCATATATGGCCTAAAATGAGCGTGCTGGTTTGTTGTGGAGAGCAGCAGCAGAAACATGAAGAGGTTTTCCTGACTGCTGAAGGAACAGGTGCAGTACACAGTGCTCGCCTCTAGAGGGCAGTGCAGGACGTCACTGACGTTTGCTACCGGAAGTTGATGCGACTGGACAGGAAGTCGACGGGCAGAATACAACATTAACAGATGACCACAGTGGTATTTATTAAATAAAACGTAAAGCAGCTACAAAGCTAGCGTTTAGCTAGCAGCAGAAGCTAAAACAGAGCTAGCGTTTAGCTAGCAGCAGAAGCTAAAACAGAGCTAGCGTTTAGCTAGCAGCAGAAGCTAAAACAGAGCTAGCGTTTAGCTGCAGCAGAAGCTAAAACAGCTAGTTCAATCGGTATCGTCAGAATGGACTCCTGGGTTCGGTTCAACGCTCAGAGTCAAGCCAAGGAACGAGGATTCAGGTAAAATGACCACTTTTACTTTTGATATACAAACGGATTAAATAATCCGTTTTTATTTGATTTCTTGGCATGCATCTTTCTTCAGTCTGAGGCAGAAAACAACAAAATAAAACAGCCCAGTAATAATAATAATAATGAATTTAATTTGTGACACACTTTTCATTAACAAAAATCTCAAAGTGCTACAAAGTGCAACTAAAATCAAAACAAGTGGTAAAATCAATGATAAAATAACAAAAATCAGTAATAAAATCAATTAAAAACAATGATAATAACAGTGTTCATAATACTGTACTGACAGTGATTACATCCAGGATACAGTCCAGGTACCTTTAGGGGAAAGACCTGGTTCATACCAAGTACACACCTGGTGTGTACCTGGTATCTGTGTACAGTACTGTATACATATGGATCAGCTAGTACAGGGTACTTGCCTAGTGTGTACTGGTACCAATAGGAACAGGCTGTATTATGAAGTAACTTTTTACCCTGTAGTATGCACTTTGTAGGTACTTGACAAATACCAGGGAGGTACTTGTTTGGATGTACTGTAGTGTCATGCAAATTGTCTAAAGTTTTTCCACATTATTTCTTGTCAGGTTTGTGTGAAGTCCAGTGAAGTTAGCTTCAGGTTGGATGTTTATGCTCTGCACATTCAGCAGGGTCTTCCTCTGCTTTGACCTGATGTAGGCACGCTGACCCTCTGCCTGCTCCCTCCTCCGACCCGCTTCCTTCAATGCTTTTCTGTTACATTCTGTTTATTTTTCATAGCACCATAATGCAACAGAGCCTGTCAGAGTTACATGTGGACACGCATTACAGAAGACGCATATACAGTAAACATGTCCAAACAACAGATTTAAAAAATGCTGACACAGTTCTCAATACTGTACGTACAAAGACCACCCGTTATGTTGCAATGACTCCAGTTCTTCTGTTGTACTAACTCACGATCCATTAAGAAGTTCAGGGCTCGGCCTTTCTGTCAATAATACTCCAGGTACACAAAAAAACACATGTAGTCTGGCTACGCCAACTCTTATGAAGATATACATTTAAATGATCTTTAATTGTTACAAATTCAGAGCACTTTAAATTAACAGCACACATACTCCATGCATGGCATGATTAAAACAAAAAGTTCTCAGTCTAAAAAAGTCAAGTCTGGTCCTCTGGACATTAACCAAAACAAAAAAAAAAAATTGTAGGAACATTTCATCTTTCATCCAAAAGACTTCTTCAGTCTGAGATGCTGTATTCAGCTCAGTCTTATAAATAGCGCCATCTTCTGGACATTCAAAAAAAATAAAAATTGTAGAAACATTTTGTCTTTCCTCCGAAAGACTTCCTCAGTCTGAGGTGCTGTATCAGCTCAGACTAAATAGCACCTTCTCATAGTGGATCAACCAGTTTTCTGCTGACAGCTGAAACTAGCTGCTCACATAATCAAGGAGGACCATCAGCCTAACAATGGATCGTTAGCACCCTGATGGTTGTTTGCTATTCACAGAGGGCTGAGTGATACTAGCAATAACAGCATTGTAAGAGGGGGACAGTTGAACCCGGAGGCCTCCACCTCTGTTTAATGATGGACGGGAAGCAGCAAAATGGTCGATCCACTTTGAGAAGGTGCTAAAAGACTAAACTTATTTTGTTTTGTTTTTTGAATGTCCAGAGGACCAGACTTAACTTTTTTAGATTTTTCTACCTGGATTATTGAGCATGCATCTGGATAAAAAAGTTCTCAGCTTACTTTGATCAGGACGCCACCGCTGTTTCCATGTTGAACAGGGGGCACCTCGCTCCCCCTTTACATTCATCGTCACTGAGCCTGTTTTTTCTCAGCGTCTCCTTCTCATCGTGGTAGAATGCAGAAATGGTTTAATTAATAATACAACTACATTGACAACTGAGGCCCCTTTCCGATTTAAACTAGTTTTCATTCATTCCACCTTTATTTAGACAGGTTGAGCCTCAGGGACTCATTTACAAGAGAGACCTGATTTTAACTAAGAGTGGCGACAACAGTGGATAATCATAAAGGAAGTATTGAGAAGAACAAGTGAAAGAAAATTGTATTAAAAAGTGAAAGAAAAAACAGCTAGTTTGTAACATAAGGCGATGTAGAAAACTAAAAATAGGAACATGTCTGCATTGGTTTGTGCCATGAACTTTTCCAGTTAATCAAACTGAAAGCCACCTCATTGTCTGTAAACAGGAATAAAACTAGTGTGATTAATTTAAACTGTATTTGAAACACATATTCAGTGGTTATTTGTTCTTTTTGAGGCACAACTTGAGTCTTCAAGCTTGTAATTTGTTAAAGGAAATGAACCATAAGAAAACAATTTGTTTTTATTCTTAACTGTTCTTTGTTTTTCATTCAACCTTTATTTATACAGGTTAGTTCCCAGTGAGCCTCAAGGACTCATTTACAACAGAGACCAGTTACATGCAATAGAGTAGACGAGGAAAAGAGAGCATGAGGGTGGAGGAAGTAAAAAAAAAATATGTCTCACACCATGTCCTGGTTGGGGCACAGTGTAAAAGATGCAAACAAAGACCTCACAACTGTCACTATAAAAAAAAAAATTACTGGGCCATTAATTGTCTCAAGAATTATTGCAATAAACAATAATAATGTTTGAAATTTGACAATAATTATTGTCAAATTTAAGAAGAAATATTTGTTAATTTTTGGGCATAGTACTTTTTTTGACCACCGGATGGCAGTATAAGACTGTTTGAACTCAAGGATGGATAGTGAGGGAGCGAGCAGCGTGTATCTTTAAGAAAAATGGGAGGGAGACCCCTTGACGTGACATGGGCTGTCTCTCTTTCCTTTTTTCGGTTCTCAAAATGGCGGATGCTTGGTGTGGTTTGAGCTCTTTAGCATTTTTCACACTAATCTTTTAATTTAAAAAAAAAACAGTAAAGTTTTCAGCTTCTTTTTGCAGAGAAAAACAACTTTTTACACAAAGGCACGAGTTTCAACTGTGAATTTTGGAGCTTCGACAAGACGGAGGTTTATTCCGAGGTTGGCCTGTTAGCTTAGCTCGTAGCTTAGCTTCTCAGCTTAGCTACTTTTAACTGTCCAAAAACATGATTTTGGATGGTTAAAAATATTTTAAAGAGAAACGAGAAAGGGATGGGTCAGTGAAGAACACCAGAGTTGAACTTTTTACATCCAGTGTCTTCAGTAGAAAGAGAGACACACGAAGAAACGATAAATCCAATAAATGAAAATGAGGTCGATAATTTTCATTAATCATGTGATTAATTTATTTATTGTTTATTGCGACAGGCCTACTCTCAACATAAACACAAACAGCAACATACAACGACATCATAGTACATTCATGCAAGAGAAGGCCAACAAAGGTGGTAAGTTGTCCGTGGACACTGCCAGAATAGGTGGTCGGCTTTAAAACGCAGGGAGTAAAATATATCAAATAACTTCTCCGCAGCAAACAAAAAGCTTCATAATCCTCAAAGTTGACCTAAAATAATTCTGATGATAAATTAATATGCTATTTATCTCTTGCCTTCCTCTGGGCCCTGGAGCAAGGCCCTTAACCCCCACCATCTGCTCCACACAGGCGGTGGCAGCTCGGTGGTCTGTGGGTGTGTCAGGAAGGACATCCAACATAAAAACAACTGTCTTCATGTGAGGTAGTTCACTGAAGAAGGGAGCAGCTGAAAGAAGAAAAACTACACCTCTCTGAGCCTCACGCCCTTTGTTCATGATTTGTTCATGGTGTGATTTTGCAGTAAACTCTCTGATCGAGACGTTTTTTCATAATTCCCCAGACAAATCGTTTGTTCAGAAGCAGATTCATTGACTTCCAGTCGTGTTCGACTCCATGAAGCTGATGAGAGTTCTGCTCGTTCTTCTGCCATCGACACAACGTTCCTACAAACGTTCATCAAGTTTGATAAACTGACGAGGAAGCTCTGCTCGGTCTCCAGACACAGCCACGTGTCGTCCGGTCACTGTAGTAGAGCAACATGAGTTCTGTGTCACCGGGTCACGACATGACAACTGTTCATTTTGTTTCTCAAGAGTGTTTGGTTCAGTAATTTCTCAATGGTTCCAAAGTGAAACGCTTCAGGTCGGAGGAGCAGACTGAAGGTATCTGTCTGCATCAGGTCCAACGAGAGGAAGACTCTGCTGAACATACAACCTAAAAGTAACTTCACTTTGGTAAATCTTACTCTGTTTCTGAAGTACTTTCTGCTTTATGGAGTAAAACGAGGACCGTATTTTCCGGAATATAGGTTGCAGCTTTTTATCATTTTTGCATGCCCTGCGACCTATAGTCAGGTGCGACCTATATATGGCTTTTTATAAAATAAGCTGATTTGTAATCATTTATTAACAAAAATTAAACTGAGACACACTCTTACAATAATGTCAGCTAACAAATATATTTTTTAGGTGTTTATCCTGCTAAAATTATTCATTTATTAAAGAAAAGTTCAGCTCAGACACATATTTGCTATAATTTTTATCAAACAATTAATTGTTTTTAAGTGTTAATCTTCTTAAAAGCCTTGCTGTGCGCTCCTGTGGAAGAGACATTTGCAGCAGAGCTAAACACGGTCCACATTTTGACGTAGGTGCGACCTATATTCAGGTGCGACCTATACTGTATATGGATTTTTCCAATTCTTTGGCAATAACTGGACAATGCGACCTATACTCGGGTGCGACCTATAGTCCGAAAAATACGGTATATCTGATAAGTTGCATTTCATCTAACAGTTTATATTCTGTGTTTCTTTGTGTTTATGATCCAATATTTGTGTTTGCTCTTTGGTCCGGCTCTCGCCCGGCTTCACGTAGTTCAAGGAACCAAAGTATGAAATTATTTTTAGGAATAACTGAGAATGCATCCTTTAGAACAATGAAGGAAAATGAAGCCTGTTATCAGAACACAGTTCACAGACGTCACCCACTAGAGAAAAAAAAAATACTTGATTCATTATTTCCTGTATCTTTAGGGTTGCTGGTTCCCATCTTTGCACAAACACTGTGCGCTTAACTCCCTATTTTTTTAAATTCTGTGTTTAAAAACAATTTAAGGGCTCTTGGTTGGATTTTAAGGCTGTTTGTGGTTTTAAGGCTCCTGTCTGAAGCGGCTCTCTTGTTTGTCCTCAGAGCGGCTCAGTACGCCTGCATGTTGGTCGGCTCTGCTCTGCACAGAACCTCGGCGGCGCCGGAGCTCCGCTCGACAATCAGCCACCTGGAGGCTCACATGAGCCTCACCAGGAAGTGTAGGTGAAGCAGGTGTGTGTGTTTGTGAGACTTGATGTTTGGTGTGACTCGTGTGTGTGTGTTCTGACCCACAGTGCTGCGTCTGGGAAACTCTGTGGAAGCTCTGCAGGCTGCCAAGCGGACCATCCACCTGCCTGACGGCGTGCTGAGGCTCTGCCTGACCGTCAGCCACCTCAACAGAGCCATGTACTTCGCCTGCGACAACGTGCTGTGGGCGGGAAAGACGGGCCTGGTGGCCCAACTGGACCAGCACACATGGAGTCAGAGGTCCTTCAGGCAGGTGGTGCTGGAACAGTCTGTGTTCTTTGTTGTGCTTCTGAACCAGACGGAGACCAACTGAACGTCCAGCCCGGTCCTCTGGACCAGTCTGCTGTCTGCAGGACGATCAAACTTTTTAAATCTCATCGGCTTAAATCACACATTGTATTTTCATCACAAGTTTAAAATGTTGTTTTGTGACACGGATGGTGGGAGGAGATGTTTGTTTGTTGGTAAACAATTGTTTGTTGTTGAATGTGACCCTGGATCAGGAGCGTTGTGTCTCTGCTTCCTCTCTGCAGGTACTACCTGTTTGCTCTGATCCTCAGCCTGACCCGGGACCTGTACGAGCTCCGCCTCCTCCTGGACTCTGAGGCCCGCTCCAGAGGGAACAAGTCCCCCCTGCCTCCCTCCGACAGCAGCACCTTCCTCTCCGACCCCCTCTCCACGTCCTCCTCAGCCAGAGCTCCGCCTCCTCTTGCCCGACTCCACAGGCGCCTCCATCAGGTTGTGATGGTTCTGTACAGCAACCCGCCGCTGCTGCTGGACCTGCTGAAGAACAGCTGTGATCTCTTCATCCCACTCGACCGGCTGGGGATCTACCCGACCGGGCCGGGCTTTGTGGGGACCTGCGGCCTGGTCTCCTCCGTCCTCTCCATCCTCACCATCGTTCAGCCGTGGCTCAAGCTCAAACCATGAACCCAGTTTGGCCCGGTCAGAACAGAACTGTACCCACGTCATGTGATCAACTCATCTGGAGGCTCGAGTTCTAACAGATGTTTCATGACCCGAACCGGGTGGACCTTTCTTTTTGCCCGACTAAAGAAATTTAACAGCCGTCTGTCCAAACGTAGAGAACGTCAAGGCCGAGATACACGTGAGCGTACATGCAGTACGCCTATACGCCACGTACGTACGTCAAGGCAAAAGCGTAGCCCCTCAGGGCACATACGCGCAAAGCTTTTATTTTACGTCTGCGATGCGCGGTGTCTGACCATAAACTTCCCCGGCGCCGGACTGTTTTGTATGTTACACAAATGAAATAAATTCCCCTTCTTTATCGCTGATCGGGCCTTTTCTTTTGTTTTTTTGCCTAAAGTCAAGTAATCACTTCTTCCTCCGTTCACTCCATGAATGAAATGAATGAATTCAGGTCCTACCTGGGTGCGCGATGTTTTAAATATCCCTGGTGGGCTGTGTGCTGCAGGAAAAGCACTCCCTGTTATTATTTTTATTTCTGAGAGAACTTTTTATAACATATATAGTAGAAACACCGTATCAGAACACCGCCGCGGTCTTCAGCGAGCTACATGAGCTGAGTGAAAGCTGTCAATCATTTCAGTAGGCGTGTCAGCAAGTGACCAATCAGCGAGCTCAGTTGAGTCCCCTCTGTGCGCAGCTGCTCATATTACAACAAGGAGAACGCGAGCGTTTGAAAGCTGATAGTTTCTGAAGTATAGCAGCAAAACACATGCGCACAAAATGCGTACCTGAGGACGCTCAGGTGTATCTCGGCCTTAAGACAGACCTGTGAGTTTTCAGTTTTCCATCAGAGCCGGAGCAGCGTTTGTGAACTTCAGCTCCACAGTTCAGAGGTTTTATTAAAAATACAACGACTAACTGTTTTAGTGTAAGAGCCAGTGTCCTTTTGTCCCCCGTCCTCTGTCCACGCTACCAGCTCAGATTAGGAGATTAAGTTCGAGGACATTAAAACTGGTCCGGTCTAGTCAGGTTCTAGTGAATCAAGTTTACCATACCATACCATACCATTTTATTTATAAAGCACTTTAAACAGGAACAAGTCCACACCAAAGTGCTGGACAAACAAACACGCAACAGGCAACACAGACAATGAAGTACAACACGAAAAACATAAAAACATTGCAGATCATAAATCAAACGATCCAGTACAAATCAGCTGGCATTGAAAGCGATGGAGTAGTAGTGAGTTTTTAACCGGGATTTGAAAACCGAGAGGGAGGGGGCCTGTTTGATGAGCAGCGGTAACTCGTTCCAGAGTCTTGGGCCTGCTACAGAGAACGCCCTGTCACCCCTGCGCTTAAGGCGAGTTTCTGGAACTATTAAGAGTACCTGATCCTCTGACCTCAAAGCACGTGGAGGGACATATGGGTGTATCAGATCCGAGAGATAGGCGGGGGCGAGACTGTTCAGCGATTTGTAGACATACATGAGAATTTTGAATTGGATTCGAAGATGAACCGGTAGCCAGTGAAGGGAGGCCAAGACTGGTGTAATGTGCTCTCTTTTGCGTGTGCTGGTTAAAAATCGGGCAGCTGCGTTCTGAACCAGTTGTAATCGTGCAATGGTGGCTTGACTGACGCCAAACAGAAGTGAATTGCAGTAATCAAGCCTAGATGTAATGAATGCGTGAATCACTGTCTCCAGGTGCTTTTTGGATAATATGGGCTTCAGCTTAGACAGACGCCTCAGCTGGAAAAAACAGGATTTGACAATCATGTTTACATGACTGTTGAGTTTCATGGAAGGATCCATTATCACTCCCAGATTTTTGACTTTTTGTTTTTCGGACAGGGGTAGAGCAGACAGGTCAATGCAGTGGTTTGAGGTTGTGTCATTGGGAAGGAACAATATGGCTTCAGACTTCTTATCATTGAAGCTTAAGAAATTTAAAGCCATCCAGTCCCTGATGTCAGCCAGGCAGTCGAGCAGAGGTTGAATAGAGCCTGTACCATTTTGTCTTAGGGGGAAGTAGATTTGACAGTCATCAGCGTAGAAGTGGAAAGGTATATTGTGTTTCCGGAAGATAGCACCGAGTGGCAGCAGGTATAAGGAGAACAAGAGAGGACCCAGGATGGACCCCTGCGGAACCCCCCATTTAAGAGCCGCCACTAACCCCGACCCAGCAGCTTGTAGAACCTCCTCCAGAACCTCAGTAGTTCTGTAGGACTTCATCAGTCTCCAGACCCAGCTACAGAAACAATTCAATGGGGGGGCATTCTATTTTTTCAAGGGGGCATATTTTTTTCAACATTTTATTTGCTTCAAGTTGAACAGCGGCTCTGTGACCACTCCTGGAACTCGACCATTCCTTTGTTAGGTCTAATGCTCCTTTTTTCAGGCAGACAACTTTTACTCAAATGTGTTTACTGCAGTTAAAATGACACATTGGTTTTACTTTGTGTTAAATAAAAACTCTCAAAGATATATTCATTCCTTATTATTCTTATTTTGCTTAATGACATTTAACTCTGCATGTCATCCCTGAAATTCTGACACACAGAATCACAAGTCCAAGTGTGAACTGTGTCACAGAGTAAACACAATAAAAACATGTATTATCTGCAGTATTGTTCATTAAAATGGCTCAACACTATTAATGTATTACAGAACATATACATACAGTAGGCACATTTGATATTGTAGGCCAATGCACTAGTTAATACTTTCAGCAAGTGATTTTACTTTAATACTTTAAGTATTTTTTAAAAGCAAGTACTTATTTACTTTTACTTAAGTAAAAACATTAATATGGTACTTCTACTTTTACTAGAGTACATTTTGTCTGTTTATTTGTACTTTTACTTAAGTACAGTGTTTGAGTACTTTCTCCACCACAACACACCACAATTATGCAGACAGTATATCAAATAAACAAAATACTGTACATTTATTATCTGCACAGCCATAAGTTTATATTGGACTACTCATGTCACAGAAAGCACAGTGGTTCTTACCTTTAGAAGTTCTTTCTGGTCTTTTTATTTGCAACGCTTCTTGTTTTGTTGATACACGGACAATGGTGAGCGTGTGTTTCTGTTTGAAACAATTAGTTTGCACCCGCCCCCCTCGAACTGTAATTGGCTAGAATGTTGCCTCGGCTTCACTGATTGGTTGAATTGTATGACGGACAAACAAAGATAGGAAAAATAGAAAGATGTTCACTCGGAGATTAAAAACCAACAAACAAAAAACTTCCCGTCGTCCAGTCTGTCAGGGGGGGCACAGCTGACTCTGCGGGGGGGCAATGCACCTCAATGCCCGCCCATGCAGCCGGGCCTGTCAGTCTCTCTCATGGTTGTGGAGGAGTTTCCATCACTGAGGTTTCTGCTCATCAGGTTGAGGTTCTGGACTCTGACTGGACCACTGCAGCACCTTGGTTCTGTTCTCATTCACGCTGGGCTTTGGTTAAAACATGAGCATGAACATTGTTACGCTTTGCCCAAGAGAGAAGAGCTATAATAAACTGATCAGCTGAATACAGCTGACTGCTTTAATCCACAGAAACACAAGAGACTGAAAACAAACACTTTTATTCCACTTTTACAAAAAGGAAGAAGAAGAAAAAACAAGGTCAGGTTAAAACGTCACAAAAACAAGACTAATGAAAACTTTAAAGAGACTGGTCGTCCAGGTGAGGTCTTCTGTTGGTTCCTCTGGGACGACAGACTTCAGACAGGTAAGATCCACTGTGGACACAACAGACGGGTAAGATCCACTGTGGACACAACAGACAGGTAAGATCCACTGTGGACACAACAGACAGGTAAGATCCACTGTGGACACAACAGACAGGTAAGATCCACTGTGGACACAACAGACAGGTAAGATCCACTGTGGACACAACAGACAGGTAAGATCCACTGTGGACACAACAGACAGGTAAGATCCACTGTGGACACAACAGACAGGTAAGATCCACTGTGGACACAACAGACAGGTAAGATCCACTGTGGACACAACAGACAGGTAAGATCCACTGTGGACACAACAGACAGGTAAGATCCACTGTGGACACAACAGACAGGTAAGATCCACTGTGGACACAACAGACAGGTAAGATCCACTGTGGACACAACAGACAGGTAAGATCCACTGTGGACACAACAGACAGGTAAGATCCACTGTGGACACAACAGACAGGTAAGATCCACTGTGGACACAACAGACAGGTAAGATCCACTGTGGACACAACAGACAGGTAAGATCCACTGTGGACACAACAGACAGGTAAGATCCACTGTGGACACAACAGACAGGTAAGATCCACTGTGGACACAACAGACAGGTAAGATCCACTGTGGACACAACAGACAGGTAAGATCCACTGTGGACACAACAGACAGGTAAGATCCACTGTGGACACAACAGACAGGTAAGATCCACTGTGGACACAACAGACAGGTAAGATCCACTGTGGACACAACAGACAGGTAAGATCCACTGTGGACACAACAGACAGGTAAGATCCACTGTGGACACAACAGACAGGTAAGATCCACTGTGGACACAACAGACAGGTAAGATCCACTGTGGACACAACAGACAGGTAAGATCCACTGTGGACACAACAGACAGGTAAGATCCACTGTGGACACAACAGACAGGTAAGATCCACTGTGGACACAACAGACAGGTAAGATCCACTGTGGACACAACAGACAGGTAAGATCCACTGTGGACACAACAGACAGGTAAGATCCACTGTGGACACAACAGACAGGTAAGATCCACTGTGGACACAACAGACAGGTAAGATCCACTGTGGACACAACAGACAGGTAAGATCCACTGTGGACACAACAGACAGGTAAGATCCACTGTGGACACAACAGACAGGTAAGATCCACTGTGGACACAACAGACAGGTAAGATCCACTGTGGACACAACAGACAGGTAAGATCCACTGTGGACACAACAGACAGGTAAGATCCACTGTGGACACAACAGACAGGTAAGATCCACTGTGGACACAACAGACAGGTAAGATCCACTGTGGACACAACAGACAGGTAAGATCCACTGTGGACACAACAGACAGGTAAGATCCACTGTGGACACAACAGACAGGTAAGATCCACTGTGGACACAACAGACAGGTAAGATCCACTGTGGACACAACAGACAGGTAAGATCCACTGTGGACACAACAGACAGGTAAGATCCACTGTGGACACAACAGACAGGTAAGATCCACTGTGGACACAACAGACAGGTAAGATCCACTGTGGACACAACAGACAGGTAAGATCCACTGTGGACACAACAGACAGGTAAGATCCACTGTGGACACAACGACACCAGCAGTTATGAAGACGCAGCCACCCTGATGGTTTCAGCAGAACAACATGGACATGCAGAAACGTGACGCTCGAGGGAGGACCAGATCAAACCACTGATGATTCAGATCTGCTGAAGCTCCTTTGGGGGTGACTCCCCCAACTCTGGGTGGGTTTGTCTGTCTGAGTTTTGGAAGGGGGCGGGGCTTATGGCAGCACTCGCTGACGACATAATGATTAGTTCCTTCATGTGCCAACATCAGAAAAGCATCTAGATTTTGTGGATTTAAAATGTTCAAAAAGTCGTCGGAGGGGTCTGAAAACTTGCTAAAGTGGCCAAGAGTTTACAAGTACAGATGTGGTCGATCCACGGGCCAATGAACAGCTGCAGTTTGATGATGTCACATCGTTCAGCTCGCTTAGAACCACGGCTGAGGTGGGTCCAAAAACCGAGCAGGAACAAGGAATGGAGACAGCTGACGTTCAGTAGAGAAGCAGCTCCAGAGCTGAACGCTTGGCTTTACTCACTAGATCAGAAGTTGTTCACCGTTTCATTTTAAATAAAGTTTTCAGGTTAGAAAACACTTTACTAACTGCACATCTTGGCCTTAACGTGTCATTTCTCTTCTGCTAAACAACGTTTGAGACACGTGAAAACTGATCGCTTAAAAAATTAGACATGGTTATTACAATTCACACCTGAGGACGTCATCATTGTACTGATGCAATGCATTCTGGGAAGATGACGTACATCGATTGTAGTGAAGACACAAACAAGGAGCCAACACGTGACAATAAAGTTCTATGTTGTATTAGTCCTAATGAACAATATATGGGTTAAAAAGGTCAAACGTGATCAACTCTGGAGCTTTAATCTGTCAACAAACTGTAAATGTGATTTATGATGGTCCAGTCAACGAACTGCACCAGCTCATTAAACCCTGGTCTAAATGTTCCAGTACATCTTTCATTTTTCCTTACGGGGCCGTTCTTACATAGAAAACACTTTGTGTTTTGTAAAAGAATTCAAATTCATGTAAACGTGGTGATAAAAAGTAATTTGAGTTTAAAGGGAGGACGTGTCTCACCCCTTTACTCCTGGGTCTCCATGCTCTCGTCCTCTTCGTCTCCTCCCTCCTCCAGAGCTTCGTCCTCCTCCTCCTTCCTCTCCAGAGGTTTCTTATAGACCTTCTCTGAGGGAGTGACAAGCACGCCGTCCCATGTGGACATCTCTGTCATCAGATCTGCAGAGAAGGAGACTCAGTTCAGTTCAGGACACTGAACAGAAACATTCATTTAACATTTCTCTGAGGAGCAGACTGCTTTGAGTTCAACTCCATCACAGACTCTCGTTTACTCTTCACTCACACTGAGGTGAGTCAGCTGTGGTGGCCATTTTGAATTATCTGTTTATGTCAACCTAATGAATAGTTTGTGAACGTTTAATGAACCCTGGACGTTCTGTTGACTGAACAGCAGTGGTGGGCACATGAACGCTAGAGAGCGCTAAAGCGCTAATCCACTTACAGTGGACCTAAACT
This sequence comes from Garcialebias charrua, assembly GCA_038048925.1. NCBI lineage: Eukaryota > Metazoa > Chordata > Actinopteri > Cyprinodontiformes > Rivulidae > Garcialebias > Garcialebias charrua. The sequence goes on along the minus strand of JBBPBX010026684.1, from coordinate 3,878 downwards.
TTTTGTCAGCGTTTTTGTGGATTGACTAACTTTTATAATTCATAAGCGGATTTGTGCTATTTTTATTTAAAATGCAGTACCGCTAATAACTAATTATCTATCAGTAAAAACCAATAAACTTATTTACAAGCTCTTATGCTGCTTGTTTTACCTTTTTCCCCACCGTAAACAGCAGAGAGGAGGGAGGGTGTGAGGGGGAGCAGAGGGGAGAACAGACTCGGATCTACCATGTAGGTAAATGATGCCGTTGCCTGGGGATCCCATCAGCATGGGGCCCCGGCCAGTCACCTACATCCCTAACATTGATCCTGCTTGTTAATGTACATTTAACATAAAAATAATTATAGTTACGATGAAAACGATCATTAAATACGCAATAAAAAAAACGGTCGATTTCTTTATCCCCCTACTAAAAATGGACTATTCCATCTTGACATCTTCCGGGTCAGAGGTGAACTCAGGGGCTAATTCTGTGGCTAGCTGGCTGCGCTCGGTCTCTTCATAAATCCGCAGAGAACCCCGCTGTTTCAAGCCAAATTAACGCGGCCGGAGGATTTTATTGTGTGTTTTGTGTCGACCATTCGACGGTGAGTCGTTAGTTTTATGTATTTGGGTTACTTTTATGTATAAATGCGGTGGCGACACACCCGTGTATTTGAGATTTAAAAGTGGTTTTAGGGATTAAAAGATCATTCTATTTTTTGTTAATTTCGTGGCCGAATAGAATATATGTACGTAAAGTATTAAATAAATCCTTTGATTTTTGTAATTTCATCCTTTTAGGATCATTTTTGTTACTTTTCAGTTGGCAGTGTAGTGCAAATTTTGCATAACGCTGCCGGCTATATATAAATATATATATATATAATATATAAATATATAAATAGCGGATTAGATTAGCTTCCCCTAATTTTCATAAGACATTTGTGCTTTGCGTTTTAGAAATTGTGGAACTAATTTTTTAATTAGCATTGCCCACCACTGCTGAACAGTGAAACACAGTGTCCTGTTAGAGTGCACGTGATGTAACGTTTGAAGAACTTGCTCTGTGTAGATGGAGCGTGGACAGTCCAAACTTCACACTCTGTGCTCCCTGACACATGACAGGCTGATGATGAATTACTGAAAAATGACCAGATCATCCCTTTAAAAAACAAAAAACAAAGGAAACTTACAGCTGGCGTCTCCTTCCAGGCCCAGGATCTTCCTGTACCCTCCATGCGAGAGCACCCTCACCAGTGTCTGCGCTGTGAAACACACCATGTCCTGCACACACACACACGTTGAGAATCAAACAAATCATTTATTGTTCAGAGTTCAGCACCAACTCGTTGAACGCCCGTCGACAAACAGCTACATGGAGATCTACAGCAATGATCCGGACAAGCAAAGACCTCTTCTGAACTATGACCTTGATGTGTGACCTTGGCCTTAAGGCTGGGGGGAAGAGAAGTGTATTACGTGGCACTCTGTCTACGTGCATGAAGTTTCATTAAATTATCTTGAGCGGATCAGACGTGATGGGCAGGACTAGAGAAGGTTTGCGTACAGACTGGAGCGCGACTCGTCGTCCTTTGAGGCTCGAATAATAAAAACATCCTAAAAGCCAACAGTACGGTTTACTGAAGCTCCACGTGAGGATGAGATACCTGCTGCTCCAGAGTCATGACTGTGTGGACTCGGTGGTTTCCACTCTCACAGGGGTCGGTGATGCCCACAGAGCCGGGCAGGAAGAGGCCGGCAGCGAGCATCTGAAGGCAGCGCCTGCAGGGGTCAGGTCAAAGAGCAAAGGTCAGAGTGAGCAGAACGCCACAGAAACCAGGCGGAGGAGAAGAACAAACCTGTAGGCCACGTTCAGGGACAGGGGCTGCCTGGACGGGTTGTTCATCACGGCAGAGTGACCCTGAAACACCATCAACATCACTCATTTACTGACTTTCTGCTGAAACTAACTCTGAAACACACCACACTTCAGAAGAGGCACAAAGTACCGGATAGAACATCTGAATGGAATATTTGTGAAATATTAATATACACACAAGAAGATGACAAACATGTTGGCACAATATTATTGTCGTAGGAATCTATCAAACTTTAAATAACCACAAACAAATGTAGGTTAGGCTCTAAACATCAATCAATCCATCCATCCATCCATCCATTAATCAATCCATCCATTAATCAATCCATCCATCCTCTTTTACTTCTTCCTTTCCAGGTCGCGGGGGTCACAGGTGCCCATGTCCAGCAGTCACTGTGTGAGAGGCAGGGGACACCTGGACGGGTCTCCAGTCCATCACAGGGACAAATGAGACAAACAACCATTCACTCACTCTCTCACCTAGGGTCAATTTAGAGTTACCAATCAGTCTAACATGCATGTTTTTGGTCTGTGGGAGGAACAGGAGTCTTCTTCTTTTGGCTTTTCCCTCTTCAGAGTCTCCACAGCTAGTCATCCTCCTCCACCTCACTCTGTCCTCACTCCAACTACCTTCATGTCCTCTCTAACTGCATCCATATATCTCCTCTGTGTCTTTTTCCTGGCAGCTGCATTTCTAACATCCTTCTACCAATATACCCACTGTCCCTCCTCTGGACATGTCCAAACCATCTCAGTCTGGCCTCCCTAACTTTATCTCCCAGTTGTTCAACATGTGCTGTACCTCTGATGATCTCATTCCTGATCTTATCCATCCTTGTCACTCCTAAGGAGAACCTCAGCATCTTCATTTCTGCCACTTCCAGTTCTTTCTCCTGTCTTTTTGTCAATGCCACTGTCTCCAGACCATACAACATAGCTGGTCTCACCACTGTCTTGTAAACTTTTCCTTTGACCTTTGCTGACACCTTTTTGTCACAAATCACTCCTGAAACTTTTCTCCATCCACTCCATCCTGCCTGGACTCTCTTCTTCACCTCTTTACCACATTCCCCATTTTCCTGGACAGTGGACCCCAAGTACTTGAAGTCCTGCACCTTTGTGACCTCTGCTCCTTGTAGCCTCACTGTTCCACCTCCTCCCTCTCATTCACACACATGTACTCTGTCAAAGTCAAAAGTCAAAGTCAAAGTCAACTTTATTGTCAGATCTGCAATATGTACAGTGCAGGACATACACAGGACCGAAATTGCGTTTCTCTCAGTCCCTCGGTGCAACAGTAAACATCTAAACATTGAAACACTGAAACATATAATAATAGACATAAGCATAAAATAGTAAAACTAACACTGTCCTGAGTTTTTTGCATAGTGGTATAAGAGTATGAAAATTTACACCAACTCTAAAACTAAAACATTAAACATTTAATGAACATAATATTGTCCTGAGTTTTTGCATACTAGTATAAAAAAAGAGTATAAAAAGTATAACTAAAATAAACTAAAGGTTTCTAGCATTGACATTTGCAAAGTGGCAAAGCAGCGTATGAGTCAATGTACACAGTATATGTATGAGGTAGTAGTTGATGTTGTTGTAGAGGCAAAAAGTGGCATATGCAGTAAGGCACATTGGGCATCCCTAAATAAGACCGTTCAGAGCACACTGTATATGTACCAGCAGTGGTGTAGATATTAGAGTAGTGTAAATAAATGTAAACAGTAGTAATTACATGTAAGCAGTAGTAATAAAAGTAAACAGTATTAATAAATGTAAACAGAGAATGTAAACAGTATTATGATTATAGGCAGTGATGTAATACAGACATTAGTGCAAGTATGAGAAGTAGTGCAAACTGTATGAGCACATGACCGAGAGTTTAGTGAATAACCCGTTTGATGACACAGAGTCTAGTGTTAAAAACTTTGTGTTGAGTGATAATATGTGAGAAAGTTTTAGTGTTAAGGCAGTTCAAATGGGAGGGGAGGCAGAGCAGGCAGAG